>JALXFT010004429.1:0-5000 GCA_023376895.1 Aspiorhynchus laticeps | reverse complement strand
AAGAGCCAGAAGGCTTTTCAATTAGCTGCTTTTCATGTGTCACTTTACATCAGGACCAGATTGAGCAGAGCGAATGTGTGCTGCTGCGGGGAGAACATGAGGAATAAACACTGAGATACACACAAACACATGCACACACTCTCACACACACACACACACTCACACACACACAAACACACACACACTCTCTCACACTCACACACACACAAACACATGCACACACTCACACACTCACACACACACAAACACATGCACACACTCACACACTCACACACACACACACACACACACACACACACACACACACACACACACACACACACACACACACTCACACACACACACACTCACACACACACTCTCTCACACTCACACACACACAAACACATGCACACACTCACACACTCACAGACACACACACACACACACACACACACACACACACACTCACACACACACACACACACTCACACACGCACACACTCACACACACACACACACACACACACACAAACACTCACACTCACACACACACACACACACACACACACACACACACACACACACACACACACACACACACACACACACACACACACACAAACAAACACAAACACATGCATGCACACACACACACACACACACACACACAAACACATGCA
This sequence comes from Aspiorhynchus laticeps, assembly GCA_023376895.1. NCBI lineage: Eukaryota > Metazoa > Chordata > Actinopteri > Cypriniformes > Cyprinidae > Aspiorhynchus > Aspiorhynchus laticeps. Next base: position 4,338 of record JALXFT010004429.1, on the reverse strand, counting down.
CACACCCTCACACACACACACACACACCACACACACACACACACACACACTCACACACACACACACACACACTCACACACAAACACATGCACACACACACACACACACACACAAACACATGCACACACTCTCACACACACACACACACACACACACACACACACACACACTCACACCTGCGATCGGTCGTGTTCGAGGCCTTCAGCACACTGGAACAACAATGAAATCACATGCATGGACTCAATGTGGTGATAGCATGTGCAATTAAATGGTCTTAAATAAATAGTTCATACAAACATGAAAATTTGCTTAATGTTTTTATGCTCATCGGGTTTGTATAAATGTGTCTCTGCATCAGTGTCTCAGCAATGGATGCTCTGCAGTGAATGGGTGCCATCAGAATGAGAGTCTGATAAAAACATCACAATAATCCACAGCACTCCAGTCCATCAGTTAACATCTGGAGAAGACTACAGCTGAAACAAATCCAGCATTAAGATGTTTTTAATGTCTAAAATATGAGTCCATAATCCATAATAACTCTTCCTCCAGTGAAAAAGTGCATCTGCTGTTGTCTCTCACATCAAAATCCAGCCACATATTAGTTTAGAGCTGTTTTGTCTTGTAAACGCTGCTTGATCTGATGCAGATTTCTCTCCTGATTCACACCAGAACACTTTTTCACTGGAGGAAGAGTTATTATGGATTATAGACTCGTATTTTAGTTATAAACATCTTAATGCTGGATTTGTTTCAGCTTTTGTCTTCTCCAGATGTTAACTGATGGACTGGAGTGTTGTAGATTATTGTGATGTTTTTATCAGACTCTCATTCTGACGGCACCCATTCACTGCAGAGCATCCATTGCTGAGACACAGATGCAGAGACACATTTCTACAAACCTGATGAAGACCTGATCTATCTGCTACCACTGGATACCATCCAATGCACATCCATGACATTTGTGTATCCAGTTTATGTATAATCTACTGCACCTTTGCATATTATTGTGTGTGTATATATATGTGTATAATGTGTATTGATAACTGTAAGTATGTCTAATAGTACACTGTGTGTACTGAGTATATGTATGTGTATATTGCACATTGTCATCTGTATAAGTCTGTAAGTATGTAATGGTACTGTCTATATGTTAATTGCTTATGCACTGTATGGAGCACGCTCTCAAGAATTTCACTCATCAAGGCACATGTGCTGTGATGATGTGACAATAAAAGTGATTTGATTTGATTTGAAGAAACAAACTAATCCTAATCTTGGATAATTTTCATTCCTGGGTGAACTATTCCTTTAAAATTTGTATTCATAATCTTCACTATACATTGTTTTTCTGCAGCCACTATACTGCCCGCAAACAAAACTGCAACAACACTGACTAAATCCAAACAAATTTCTTTTTTTTTTGGAATGAACTCCGTTGGTTGAGCCGGTGTGGTTCATTCCTCTCCAGTCTCCTGCTGAAACAGATTCATACTCTAAAAGCTCATTTATAATGACAAAAGAAGAGCGCTGGGGACACGTGAAGTGAATGTAAGAGCAGAGAAGTGCTGTGAGAATCACATCATGCCAGATGAGTAATGCTCAGCTCAGATTAGAATCCTGTTACCATGACTTTAGTTAATTAGAAACATTGCAGTGGCACATTTACAAGCTTATATTATACTGTGAGAAAGATTTGACACTAAACTATTGGCACAGTTGCTTTAGACATGACATCACCAGACTCAAAACCATTCCTTTGGTGTAATAAAGCCAGCCCTGCCTGATCAATAAACAGCCATAGCTCCAAATGCATTATTCTTTGATGAGAAACTCCCTTTTCTGTCCCATTATTGATTGATTGAATGATTGAATGTCAAGTCTGTGTTTTATAATAACCTGATAACTGCCGTCTCAGAGCCTGCCCTTCTGCTGTAAAACTCGTTTATTTCAGTCTGAGTGGCTCAAACCAAACCAGATTGATTAGTCACAATGATATTGGCAAATATGGCAGGCTTCAAATTGTGCACTTTGGTCCTGCGCCAGCTGGCACTGAAATAGCTCTCTCCAGATATTACAGGCCTCCATGATGTCATGGTTTGGCTGATAGTGGCACGAGGAAACATATATTTATATTTATTCATAAAACAGCGTTGCAAACTGGCTGTCAGTCTGTGCATTAGACAAGCGACTATCTTCATGAGTGAATCACTGAATCATTCATTCAACCAATTTATTAGAAGTGACATGGTAGTAAAGACATGCTACTATTAAACTGCAGATGTATGTTTTATTGGCATTTATGTATATGTATTTTTGGTAACACTTAAGAACAGGGAACACTTATTCACTATTAACTTCGACGTTTCTCTCAATAAATTCCTAATTTACTGCTTATTAATAGTTAGTAGTTGTTAAGTTTAGGTATTAGGTAGGATTAGTGATGTAGAATAAGGTCATGTAGAATAAGGCATTAATATGTGCTTAATTACTACTAATAAATGGCTAATATTCTAGTAATATGCATGCTAATAAGCAACTAGTTAAATTAAGTGTTACAGTATTTTTTAAAACGTTTGCAACTGCTTTTATCGCTTAATTAGAAGTATCATTAAGGTGTCAGTTTTGCAATTTTATGGTGAAATTGTTACAGTGTAATTATATATTTAATTACTGAGTAATATTTATTAAAAACATATATTAACTATCATTATAATTAGGGTTTGGCTGAGGCGTAGATGCATGTATTTATGCATAATTTACAGCTATACTATAGTACGTACATGTAACAAGGACACTGTAAATCAAAGTATCCTAAATTGTGTCTCAAAGGGACTAGTGAACAGACATTTAATAGTTTATTTTAAAGTGCAAAGATTGAAAAGCTTAGTGTATAAATAAAGCTCTGTGAAAACTTTACTTGCATTTTTACAACGCTAATGCAATAAGTCTGTCCTAAAGTTCTACATAAACTGGCGGTCTTCATGCAGACTTGAACACTTGGGCTAAATACAGATGTAAATACAAGTAAGCAGACAAAGTGCTCAAGTGATAAGATAAGTGTGAGTATTGGAACAGAACCGCTGTCTTTCTGAGTGAGTCATTGAATCATCTACTCAACCGATTTGTTCAAAATGCTGATTTATTCAGGAACTGTGTGTGTTTTCTGTAAGTTAAATGAAGTGATATCACAGAACAGGGGCCTCATTTATAAAATGTTGCACAGAAACCATCCTAAATTTGATCTTACGATCATTTCTAAGATATGCGTACGTGCGATTCATAGAATACGAACAGAAATCGCGCGTACGCGTCTTGAACTTGCACGTAATTGACTGGTTTCAGCTCTCTGCTTGTAAACGACTCCTAATTAATGTCATTAACATATAAAAGATCACCAATCATCATAATTTAGAACAGCGAGCTGCAAGAACAGCTTACATTTAAAAAAACCTGCAATACTGTGCAATAAAGAGTGTGTACGCCTGCTCAGACCCTGACGTGATGCTAAGCACTTTTCCACGTCAAAGACCGTCTTTATAAATATGAGCGCTGGCGTGGATTTAAGCGTACACACACTCTACGATCAAATCTGAGCGTACGCACACTTTATAAACGAGGCCCCAGGCACGGACTGGCCATTGGGAGCATCGGGACGTTTCCCGGTGGCCTGGTGGCTGATTTGGCCCGCTGCCCTGTACATTTTTTTTATTATTATTTATTTAATTATTGCCTTCCCAATGTGCCAAAGTGATCATTTCTGATTGTGGCACTCCCTAATAAATCAATAATAAATGGGTTAGTCTTGACTGGGTTCACGTCTCTTCCTTGCCTCCGTCAAACGGTTTTGAACAGAGTCGATGCGCGGGACTCGAGGAAACGTTCAGAAGAAACAGTTAAATGTAGCGAAATTACTAACCTGTTCAGGGCTTCAGGTGCAGGTCAGTTTCATCTGTAATACACTACTGTAGTTTAGTCTTTATTAACCTAGTTGAGTATTAAACTGGTAGGATTAAACTATTAGGATTTTCAATGTACTAATTTTGGCATCTAGGCAAATATATTTAATATATACTTGAATGAATTATAGGTTTGTTAAATCTTGAGTATTTAAGTCATTTTAAGAGAAATAACATTATATGCAAACAAATTGCAATGAGGTGGTTGTTTTGCAACAAGGTGAACACAGTTCTGTTAATAACAGACCTGCTGGTGAAGAAGACAGGGACAAGACAAAAGTGGAGTGAGAGAGATATTGGAGAAAATGAAGAAAAGGAAAAGTGAAGGTACAGTTCAAAAGAGAACCTTTATAACACTGCATCATCGGGCACTTTTCTT
>JALXFT010004430.1:30000-214617 GCA_023376895.1 Aspiorhynchus laticeps | reverse complement strand
TCACACTTAATTACAAAGAATCAGCAAGTAACCCATTGAATTAACATGTTAAAGTTAAATGTACTCCAAAAATCGTTTTATTTACAACATAGATATTAGTTTTTACAGTGTATGGACCGTTCCCACGTGACCGTGTTGATTCTGTTCAGGCAACTGCACGTGAGGATCGGAATGCAGTCACGGACTTAAGAAATCAGCTGGAGCGACTCACCGAGAAGATGATGGATATGGAGGATAAAAGCAGGAGAAATAACATACGACTGGTGGGGTTACCAGAGGGGATGGAGGGATCCTATGTGGCTGGTTTCCTCAGAATTAATCTTTCCAAGTGGATTCCTTCCCTGAAAGGTCGTAACATCGAGATTGACCGGGCACACCGCGTATATGATGGAAGGAAAAACTCTGATTGGCCGCGTACTCTCATCTTCCGTGTGCTAAGATGGCATGACAGATTGGAGATTCTGAAAGGTGCTCGGCAGGCCTATCTGGTGAAATGCACGCAGGACAATGTCACGCTACTATTTTTTCCTGACTTTACTCCAGTTACAGCCGCCAAGAGAAAAAGCTTGGTTCCGGTTTTGAGGTCGATGACGGCGCTTGGTCTACAGCCCTTCCTTGCTTATCTGGCGGTAATTAAACTACGGCACGGGGGTGAACAGAGATGCTTCAATTCTCTTCGGAAATCAGAGGATTTTGTCGGCTCCCTGTCACAGAGTGGGACATTTGCTGCGGATCCACAGGGCAGCGGGAGGGTGGCGGCCGCCCTTTCTTTGACCCGGCGGGAGGGGCTTGGTGACCGGAATGGAGGAGATGGTGGTGGGAGGGATATGGATGATTGCTAGATGATTGCTCTCTTTTTTTTCTTTTTTCTTCTTTCTTCTCTCCTCCTGGGATAGTATTTATATTTTATTCGATTCAATTGTCCCCTTGCTGGTAAGACTAACCCCCTTTTTTTCTTTTTTTTCTGGAGGGGACTAATGGAGAGTAGGTTTCTTTACATAATGTTTTGGTTATGTGAGCCTTTTGGGAGGCTCATTGTGGGCTGAAGTGGATCGGTCACGGATCATCACAAGTTTTTGTTGTTCAATCAGACCTATGTTCTCGGTAACGTGCGGCCTGAATTGTTTTTTTTGTCTATAGTTGTTGGTCATCTCTGTCTATGTTGCTTTTATTTTTTACAACAGATATTCATGCTTTTATTTACTTTACCTTGTTTTTAATATCTAGTTTGTTTTGATATCTAGAACGCACACTAGCGTTTACATGTCATTTACAGAATGGGAGTGCGTTTGCTTTTCTTCATTTGTTGAATACAATTTTGAGATTATGAATATTTAATGTATACTCTAAATATTTTATTACTGAATGTGACTGGCTTAAATTCTGCTGTTAAACGAACCTGTGTGTTAGAATACTTACACAGTAAATCTATTTCTGGTGCCCTGATATCTAACACTGCGTCATCGGGTATTTTTCTCCATGTGTTTTGGGAGTGTCCTGTGGTCATGGATCTGTGGACGCATGTAGACCTGGTTTTGTCTTCCTCACTGCGGACTGATTGCTTTGCTGATACAAGTGTGTCTCTTCTTGAAACTTAATGCAAAGGAGAAGGCTGTTTGCTGGTTTTGCGGCTGCGAGGAGGACGATGATGTAGAACTGGTGTGAGCCGCACGTGTGTGGAGAGGCATATTGGATTGCATATTATTATTACTTTATTTCTATTTTTTTTTTCGAACATATGTGATTATATAAAGGAAGGACCTGTTTTATTGTTACTTTTTCCCTCCCTCTCTCTCTCCCCTTTGATTGGACCTTTAAAACATGGACTATTTGTCTGTTGTTTTGTTTGTTTTGAGTGGATGTTATGTTGTGATGTAGTGTGTGAAAAAGAAAATAAAAAATGTTGATAACAAAAAAAAAGCTAGCATGGTTTATAATGTTAAGATGTCTTGACTTAGCACTTTATTAGCATGTCTATGCTAAAACTGTTGCTAGCATGCCATGTTTAGCACATTGTTAGCTTGTTCCTACCATGTTTAGCCTACATGTTTTCTATCATTTTCAGAATGTTGCTAGCACATTTCCGCTGTGTTTCTAACATGTTTTAGCACATTGTTAGCATGTACCTACCAGTGGCGACTCAGCCGTGTCCTACTCAATGAGAAGTTGGTACTTTTCCAAATGAATGATAGGCTATTTATTAAACGATAATAATAATAACCGTTAGTTTCAATATAACTTCATATATTTACCGTGAGTTTTTATGGTCAATTACAGGCAGTTTATTAATTTTCCTTCTTATTAGGTGCATAGCATACCAAGATGATGATTCGTCAGTGACGATTCAGTTAGTCCCACCCACATTTATGTTTACGATGTAAGAACATAGTAAAATGTGCAGGTTTGGAAATAATGTTGACTTTGAAAATCTCAATCAGTCTTTAAAAATATTGGATATCCCAAATGAAACTTAAGTCTTAGCACTGAATCCGTGCCGCCTACAAATGAAACCAGACCACCAGGTGATGATTTAGATTAGAAACTATGAGCGTGTTTAAAGCATCATATTAGCAATGGTACAGTGTTTAAACCTCTAAATAGATGCGTCCTTTGTAGAAAAACACATAAACGTTGTGCTACATACTCTTCTCCACAACAAACTGCAGAATTGCAGCTGCGCACATTTCTGTCTCAGACTAAGGTAATGCTTCACAATAAACTTACGTTAGGTAATGCATTAACTAACATTAACAATGAATAATACATTTGTTACATTATTAATTCATCTTTTTTAAGGTTAGTTAATAAAAATAAGCTATAACTTTTTGTTAGATCAGGTACGAATGTTAACAGATACATTTAAATTTGAATAATTATTAGTAAATGTTGAAATTAAAATTAATGTTAGTTAATGCTTTAGAAGTGTTGTGCATTGAACATGTGTGCTGTATTTTCTGTTGGCAATTATGCAGTTTTCTTACATACACCTGACCTTGCCCACCCGGTTTTATATCGGCCCACCCACTTAAACATTTCTGGCCTCGCCCCTGGTACCTACCATGTTTTCTATCATTTCAGCATGTTTCTAGCACATTTTCGCAGTGTTTCTAACATGTTTTAGAATATTGTTAGAATGATTCCAGAATGTTTAGTATGTGGCTAACACATTTAGCACATTGTTAACATGTTACGCATGTTTTACATACAAGTTTCAATAGAAATGACATTAACGTATATTTTAGTTTACCATAAATGCTTGTTATACTTTTTTAAAGTATGCTAAAGTGTACATCCTTTAAGGGAGAATTTGACCTGAAAGAGAAAACTGACCATAAAAAGCTGGATATTAATGTTAGGTGAAATGTGCATGTTTAGCATATTGCAAGCATGTATTAATATGTAATTAATATGTTACCATGTTGCTAACAATTTCTAGCATGTTTTATAATATATAATATAAGTCATTGTCTTTGACTATTTTATTAGGCTAATTTAAATTAATTTGTGCAATCTTATTCATATGTTTTCATATGATCTGCTTACACCCCACTGATGGTTAGATTTAAGGGTGGACTTTCATGTCTAGTTTTCAATAAAAATTGTGTTTTTCCATAGATATTTTATGAAATTGCCACCTCACCTCATACATTTTCTCAAGATCAGATTGTAAAATGTTAAGGTTTGTGTGTGTGTGTGTGTGTGTGTGTGTTTAAACTGACAGATACTCTCTTGGTGTCAATGCCTGAAGCCGGTGTACACAAAGCAACGTTTTTCTGTCCTTACGATTGTTTCTCATCAGATTATATGATATGACCCTTGGGAGATCTTGGGTAAAACCCAAGGCAGACTGAGAGACATCAGCTGTCACTTACGTCAAACTGAACGATACACATCTCAGGAGTCTGATCACGATTGACAGCTTTGTCTGGCCATCAATCATCTCACATCCTCACATCCTCATTGACACATGAAATTGAAATGCTGCACAAACTCAAACAAGCCCTTGTGCTAATGCTGCCAATGCTTCACCTCAGAAGAAAAGTCAGAGCGTCTGAAGTCTGTCGTGTCTGAGTGAAACAGGAAATCTGTTATGTTTTCAGAGCAAAATGTGAATAAATTTAATAGTGCGATCATAATGTTAAGGGGAAATTAATTCACAAGGTCTTTAATATCACAAATCATACAGATTAGGTAACCAACATTTTTTAATAACATCTCTCACAAAGAATGTAAAATTACCATTACTACTACTAATATTTATTATTATTATTATTAGCACACTTAATGCTTAATACTCAATAATTAACTGTTTTAAGGGAAAAACAATCACAGTTTTTCAATTTACAGTAATAAATCTCTGTTGTGCAACACTTTCTTTGCCATTAATGTGGAAAATTGGTTTAATTTTCTTTAGTTTAAAAGATTTATTAAATTGTTAATGTTTATGCGTTCATTTTATTACCAGAAGAAAATAGGAAAGGAAAGGAATAAATAAATGCATACATACATAAAAGTTATTTCTGTGAATTAAGTTGATTGAGCATTCTTTTTGAAATGTAACTGAACCATTAAGATAATTTTTAATGGAAAACAGAATTTGTTCAAAATAAAATTAATTTGAGAAAAAATAAACATTTCATGTGGCCCTAAAATTTACATTTTTGTTAAACATTAGTTATTGTGAAATTGTGTATTTTTTATGATTTTAGCTAATTATACATGCTTTTTGATTACAAAAATGTAATTAAACCATTGAAACAGAGTCCAGAAAAAATAAAATGGAATAAAAACGATTTTATTGCAAATGCAATGTTTTAGATGCAACATCTGACACAATTTGTCGCATAATGAATGACGAAAAATTGACATGAAATCGAATCTGATAATTCAGGCTGAGACACGTAGAAAAAAAATCTGCTTTTAATCACATTCCAAACCACTTTGAAATGTATTTCCAGTTCAGACTTTAGAAAATTAATCTGTATAAGGCCTAATAGCATCCATCTTACTCAGAGTCTTTCTATCTAGCACAGTGATACTTAAATCTGGCTCACGAGATCCACTTTCCTGCAGAGTTTAGCTCCAACCCTGATCAAACTCACCTACCTGTGATTTTCTAATGATCCTGAAGACATTGCTTAGCATGCTCAGGTGTGTTTGATCAGGGTTAGAGCTAAACTCTGCTGGAAAGTGGATCTCACGAGCCAGATTTGAGTATACCTGATCTAGCAGAATGACTGGTCTCTCCACTAACTGTCACTCTGACCCATATATTTCTCATCTAAGCTGTGTTTGGATATTACAGACTGCGGAAACGAGCTGCGCAATGAACTCTGCAGCCAGGGAATAAAAAGAAAATACATATTAGAGGCTATATTTAAACACAAACATGAGGTCATTCCAGTGAGCAGAGCTGAAATCTCTGTTTGTTTTTATAGCATGGATTCGCAGACGTAAGCCCAGGTGAACATACATTACTTACTCATGCTGGTCTCAGGTGGCTGTTCAAGGTATGTAATATTTACCGTTGATGTTGATATTAGCCCAAGACCTCGCTGTAGGAGACTGCAGCTGAAACCAGAGAGAACAGTTGCTGTGTGTGCATTACTGTGATTAAACACTACAGCGGCATGACTATTACACTTTCATAAGCACACAACTGAATAGATTTAACTCTTAGAAAGAAAGTTCAAATATAGCACATACAATTATATTTTACAACTGGAATAAAACCTTTTCCCCCCTGTTTTTCCCTCCAACTGAGACCTGAAATATACTCTAGTATGCAAATGTAGAGGCAAATGATAATAAACTTTAGTTTGAGGCAATAAAGATACAATCAAATGTGTGTACAAACAAAATTAAAAAAAATGTTATTCAGGTAGTATAAACTGATATAACGGTTATAACGGCATTGAATGTGCACTTGTAACGTACTTCAAAGTGTATATATATATATATATATATATATATATATATATATATATATATATATATATATATTAAATGTGCTTTCTGATAATAAAATAAATGAAATAAAAAAATGAAACAATCCTTCCAAACGGGGTAACACAAGGCAGGCAGAGACACACAAGAAACACAACATCAATGTATAATACCAGACGCTAGACACAGGAAAACACAGGGCTTAAATACTCAAATTAAACGAAATAATTAAACACAGGTGGAGACTAATGAACTAATAATGAAACAATGAGGACAGGAACAGGAACAGAACCAAATATGGGCATAAGGAAACACAAGGGAGAACTAAGTCAAGGGGAGCACATGAGACAGAAAACCACGACACAAGACAGGAACACAAGTCTGACATTAACTCCCCCTCCTGGAAGGCACGTCCCGCGCCTTAACACTTCCAAGTGGGGGGAGGGGGGTTGGCGCTCTGGAGGCCCCTCAGGACAGGCTTACACGGGGACAGCCGGCTCTAGAGCGGGACCCGTTCCGGGAGGCCATGGCAGAGCAGGGGGTCATGGCGGAGCAGGGAGCTCAGGGAGTCATGGCGGAGCAGGGAGCTCAGGGGGTCATGGCTGAGCAGGGAGCTCAGGGGGTCATGGCTGAGCAGGGAGCTCAGGGAGTCATGGCAGAGCAGGGAGCTCAGGGGGTCATGGCTGAGCAGGGAGCTCAGGGAGTTATGACGGAGCAGGGAGCTCATGGAGTCATGGCGGAGCAGGGAGCTCAGGGAGTCATGGCGGAGCAGGGAGCTCATGGAGTCATGGCGGAGCAGGGAGCTCAGGGGGTCATGGCGGAGCAGGGAGCTCAGGGAGTTATGACGGAGCAGGGAGCTCATGGAGTCATGGCGGAGCAGGGAGCTCAGGGAGTCATGGCGGAGCAGGGAGCTCAGGGAGTCATGGCGGAGCAGGGAGCTCAGGGAGTCATGGCGGAGCAGGGAGCTCATGGAGTCATGGCGGAGCAGGGAGCTCAGGGGGTCATGGCGGAGCAGGGAGCTCATGGAGTCATGGCGGAGCAGGGAGCTCATGGAGTCATGGCGGAGCAGGGAGCTCAGGGGGTCATGGCGGAGCAGGGAGCTCAGGGAGTCATGGCGGAGCAGGGAGCTCATGGAGTCATGGCGGAGCAGGGAGCTCATGGAGTCATGGCTGAGCAGGGAGCTCATGGAGTCATGGCGGAGCAGGGAGCTCAGGGAGTCATGGCTGAGCAGGGAGCTCATGGAGTCATGGCGGAGCAGGGAGCTCAGGGAGTCATGGCGGAGCAGGGAGCTCAGGGAGTCATGGCGGAGCAGGGAGCTCAGGGGGTCATGGCGGAGAAGGGAGCTCAGGGGGTCATGGCGGAGCAGGGAGCTCAGGGAGTCATGGCGGATCAGGGAGCTCAGGGAGTCATGGCGGAGCAGGGAGCTCAGGGGGTCATGGTGGAGCAGGGAGCTCAGGGAGCTCAGGGAGTCATGGCGGAGCAGGGAGCTCAGGGGGTCATGGCGGAGCAGGGAGCTCAGGGGGTCATGGCGGAGCAGGGAGCTCAGGGGGTCATGGCGGAGCAGGGAGCTCAGGGAGTCATGGCGGAGCAGGGAGCTCAGGGAGTCATGGCTGAGCAGGGAGTCATGGCGGAGCGGCCTCCATGGCCTTGGCTAACGGCCCGGCCCCTCCGGCCAGAGCCATATAGCCACCCCCCTCACAAGTCTGACATTATCTCACCATCCAAAACAAAAAAAAAAATTCTCAGAATTGCAAGTTTATATCTCACAATTCAGATTTTTTTTTCCAGTTTATATCTTACGATTTCGACTTGACTTTTCAGAATTGCTAGTCAATATTTCGCCATTCTCAGTTTATGTCTCAAAATTCTGACTTCATATCCTACAATTCTTACTTTTTTTTCCTGAGTTGTGACTTTTTTTTCTAGAACTGTTTATATTGCACAATTGTGCAATGTTTTCTTGAAATTGCAAGTTTATATCATGATTTTGACTTATCTTCAACTCTTATTCGAGTTTATCTCTCACAATTCTGACTTAATATCCTCCAATTCTTACTTTGTATCTCACAATTCTGTCTTTTTTTCAAAATTGTTAGTTTATATCTCACAATTATGACATTTCCTTGCAATTGCAAGTTTATTTCTCATGATTTTGACTTTTCTTATCAAAATTGCTCGTTAATATCTCGCAATTTGAGTTTTTTTCCTTCGAATTTTTACTTTTTTCTCAGAATTGTTAGTTTATATCTTGCAATTCAGACTTTTTCTTCAAAATTGCTAGTTTGTATTTCAGAATTTCGACTTTTTATCTCACAATTCCGAATTCTGGGAAACAAAGTCAGAATTATGTGAGAAAATCAGAATTGCGGCAATCTTACCCTTTTGAGTACTTAACTTACGATTTGTACTTTGATGATCTACTTTTACATTTGTGTTTTACAGCACTGCAACTTGCCTCCTTATGATGCAGTGCTTGTGTTTTCCCTTATTTTTTAGGTCGCTTAGCATGAAGACCACTGCAAATGAAGAAATGTAAATGCTGTAATGTGAGAGTGTTGGTTTGCGATTATCATGAAATACTGTACGCAGATCTATTGTCTTACTACTATTGTTTTGAAGATGGCATTCGCCTGCTTACATTTTGTGGTGCGGTGATGGAAATCTGAACATGAGACAATAATAAGAGCACTGTCTGAACAGGAGATGAATGGAAACAAGTGATTAGAAAACAATGGCTGGGAATTTATGCGGTCTCCTAAAAAGCATGTTTACAGGAGTGTTTAACAAGAGAAATGGGCTGGAGGCTTCAGCTAGTGTTTCTAACGGAAGTCATGCGCTGTGAGCGTGCTGGAGTTTATCAGACACGTTTGGTGTGCACTTATCAGCACGCACAGGATTCAAACCGTGCCATTTATAGGGTTTGGGAAGTCAGATGATCTTTCACAACTCTCTCTCACTTGCTTTCACTTTTTCTGTTGTACATACAAATACACACAGATCTACTTATCCTGCTTTCATTCGTCACAGTCACACAGGAACTGATTGAGCCTTATCTTTCTGAGATATATAGCTTTTATGCATCACATTTATTCCCTTTTTCAGATCAGTCAACAAGCGTCCCCAGTTCCTCAAGCCGAGTTATGAGAAGGCCAAGATTTGCACAATTACTTTATGTACTCAGCTGACTGGATTTATCTTCATTCATTCTTGTGCAGGCATTACTCATTCTAGTAAAAAGGTCAAAACGTTCCATTCCAACACTGTTATTCAACCATGTAGCCGATTAACTAGTCTCAATTAATCAGCCACAAAAGCGGCCCATACCTCGCTTGAAAAAGCTTCCAGATCACTGATAATCTTTGGGTTTCATGTCGCCACTGCTTTCTTCAAATTCCACCTAATATTTAAAATCAGATTTAAAACTGAAGGCTAATCAGGCCACTCAAGAACCTTCTACAACCGATCTCTGAACCAAGCATAAGGAGATTTATATGTGTCGTTTGGGATGGCTGTCCTGCAAAAAAAAAAAAGGACATTGATCGTCAGCTTCAGTCTCTGCACCGAAGGCATTACAATATTTGCCAAAGTGGCCTGATACTTCAAAGAGTCCATGATGTCTTTCATACAGTTAAGATTTCCACTTCCTGCAACAGCAAAACACATCCATAACAGGACAGGTCCACCTGTTTGACCATGGGAATGGTGTTCTTCTGCTTATAAGATCTGCCTATTTTGCACGAGGCATGCGGTTGATCCTTGGGTCTGAAATGTTCCAGTTGGGTGTCATCACTCTATAAAACACTCTTCCAGATCTCCACAGGTATCCCAAATTAATTTTAACATATTTCTATTTATATGTCGTGGTCAAAATTTTCCATACACTTTGCAGAATCTTCAAAATCTTAATTATTTTACCAAAATAAGAGGGATCATACAAAATGCGTGTTTTTTTATTTTTATTATTTAGTATTGACCTGAACAAGTTATTTCACATAAAATATGTTTACATATAGTCCACAAGAGTAAATAATAGTTGAATTTATAAAAATGACCCCATTCAAAAGTTTGCATACGCTTGACTCTTAATACTGTGTTGTTACATGGATGATCCACAGCTTGTTGTTGTTGTTGTTGTTTAGTGATAGTTGTTCATGAGTCCCTTGTTTGTCCTGAACAGTTAAACTACCTGCTGTTCTTCAGAAAAATCCTTCAGCTCCCACAAATTATTTGGTTTTACAGCATCTTTTGTCTATTTGAACCCTTTCCAACAATTACTGTATGATTGTGAGATCCATATTTTCACACTGAGGACGACTGAGAGACTCATACACAACTATTACAGAAGGTTCAAATGCTCACTGATTGTCCAGAAGGAAACACTATGCATTAAGAGCCTATTCAGCTCAGTACTATAAAAAAAAAAAAAAAAAAAAAAAAAAAAGACATTTTGTATGATCCCTCTTATTTTGGTAAAATAATTAACATTTTGCAATTACTGCAAAGTGTATGTAAAAATGTGACCGCGACTGTGTATAGCAATCAAAATTCAATAGCATCTTTAACACTTTAGTGGCACATATATAATGAAATATATAATTTAATAGTTTTGAGTTACAGGATTTTTTGTAATATAGTGATGTATGTATGTATGTGTGTGTGGATATATATATATTGTGTGTGTATATATTGTGTATATATATTCTCTCTCTGTGTGTGTGTGTGTATATATATATATATATATATTTTTTTTTTTTTTTTCTGACCTTAGAAACAGGATGTGACCATTTGATGTTCATTCCATCTTCCTCCTGTGTGTGGAGTCAAAAAGGAAGTGGTATTGCCCAACACACACACATACACACCTATATATATATATATATATATATACACACACACACCTCTATCCTTAAAATAACACTGTACCAGCTGTCAAGACTGTCTGTAACAGCACAACAAAACACCTCACCAGCCAGACGCGCCAACAGACACACGTGGTGAGTGTGAGAGAGTGTGTGTGTGTGTGTGTGTGTGAGAGAGTGTGTGTGTGAGAGTGTGTGTGTGTGTGTGAGAGAGAGTGTGTGTGTGTGAGAGAGAGTGTGTGTGTGTGTTACAGACGACACCTCACTACACTGCACCTCTTGTGCAGCAGATGGCCAGAGACATAAAACAAGATCTTTTCTGGGAGTCTACTTTTGGTCTTGAGATCATTGTGTTCATCTCACCAAAGGGCTAATCACGTTTCTGTGTGTCTGTGTGTCAACAGCACATAAACTCATGTGAACGGAGAGGTGCTTCACTGAATCCTTCTGCTGGTGATCATATGCTGAAAATCATGTATTATTAAGATCATCCTCATTTCATCACATCAGTCACAATCTTAAAATAGAGCACAACCGCCTCAGTGTCCAGAGAGTGACGCAGGTTTCAGGGAAGCGAGGAGGGATTTGTATGTGATAAACAAATTAAAAAGTTATTTATCTCTCTACTTTACTCTTGGGTACAGTTAAGATAGAAATTGAGTCATCATTTACTTAACCTCATGTTGTTCCAAACACAGTTAAGCTATTTTATTTATTTATTTGTTTGTTTGTCAGTCACATAAACTAGTTGCAAGTAGGCTCACCTCAGATCTGTGATGAAACCACTGTTGTTTTCATTTAGTTATCTAAAATTAATTGTCTCTGATTTTATTTATTTACTTACATAAACAAGTAGACTGAACTCTGATTTGTGGTAAAAGCATAGTTTATTATTATTTTAACTGAATGGCACTATTTATTTATTTGTTTATTCATTAATTCAATCATTTATTTATTTCACATGACATATAAGGTATTTGTGAATTTAGTCTGGGTAAACCAGTGAACACATTTGATGATTCCCAAAAATGTACGCACATTAAACATTTGTAAAGTGCACTTTTGTGTAATATTTACATTTGCATGAAGATAAATGGCTATTACAAATCCCCATAAGTTGCTATATTTTGACAAACCATACATCATTAAAAACTCAAATCCAAGAGCGTATGGGAATGCCACACCACTTTCATCTTTAATTGTTCATTCTGAGTTATTAAAACTTATGGATTTTAACTGTAAGGAAGCTGAAGTTGAGCTATATAATGTGGCATTCAAGTAATGTTTAATTAGAACTGCATGATTATTTTAGTAGTGATAATGTCAAGGAATTAGATTAAAAATAAGTGGAATAAGTGGAGATCAATGCTGGTATTTTCTGTTTTAGACATACCATTGACATACCATTGAACTGCCAGCCATCCTTTCAATTGCAGGTCCATAAAGTCTCTTAGTGTATGTCAGTGTGGAAACATGAAACATGTAGGAAATCCCAAGAGATTCCTGCGTGCTTCCCAGCATCTCGCTCAACATCCATGCAGGGATTTTGGGCATCAGTTGGTTACAGGCGGCTGAAAACAATGGAGAAGAGAGGATAATGTGCTGAGAGCAGAGGAAGGATGAAGGGGGTTTGCTGGAGCTTTTGTTTGGACTCTGTCCAGCGTAATAAGTCCACCTTTTCACTGGTCAACATGACCATCCTGACCAGCTGCAGCTTTCTCCCGTAGCAACCGCTGCATCGAGTGCTCCTGTGTTGTTTAGTGACAGACTTAACATCAATAAAGCCATGTTTGAGTGAGTTGAAATTGCATTGCACGCTAAACTGAATAGTTAAAAAAAACTTGCAAATGGGGAATGCAAATGGGTTAATTTATGAATACAATATGTACTGTATGTTTCCAATGGAAGCCCGATTCCAACACTACATAAAGAATAAAACAAGATAATTGCGAATTTTTCATCTCACAATTCTGACTTTTTTCTCAGAATTGCATGATATAAATGTGCTATTATGAGAAATAAATTCAGAATTGCAAGATATAAACACAATAAATGCATAAAAGCAGTTCTGACTTATTTCTTGCAATAGCGAGTTTACATCTCACAATTGACTTCTTTTCCTCAAAACTGCAAGAAAACTGTTTGACTGTTTTAAAGTCAAAACTGCAAGATATAAAACACAATTGGGAGAAATAAAGCCAGAATTGTGAGTTTCTCAAGTTTCTCGCAATTCTGACTTCTTTTCTCAGGATTGTGAGATGTAAACACGCAAGTGTGAGTTACAATGGAAAAAAATACTATTTTCTCACAATTGAGAGCTTATATCTCATAATTCTGAGAAAAAGAGTCAGAATTGCGAGAAACTCGAGAAACTCACAATTCTGACTTTTTTCTCGCAATTGTGAGCTATAAACAAGCAATTATGAGTTATAAAGGGAAAAAAAGACAATTTCCTTACAATTGCATGTGTATATCTTAAAATGATGTATATAACTCAAGTTTATATCTTGCAATTGTGAGGAAAAGTCAGAATTGTGAGATGAAAATTCACAATTACTCTTTCTTTTTCTTTTCTTTTTTCAGTGGCAGAAACGGGCTTCCCTATACGTATTTTCCAACACCTAATAAAATGCTAAAAATTGCATCTTAAAATATGACACCATTAATCATTTACTCAAAAGATTTAGAGCCGAGCTACTGTTCATCTCTAACATTAACATTAGTTCAAATCCCTCACCGATGCTGCTAAAAGTTACAGTTTAGACGAGTTAGCGAGGACATGTCGATTCCCACCCAATCCACTGTCCCAAAACACAGCACAACAATGAGCAGCATCTCTGTAAACACTAAAGCATTCACAGCCATTCAAGTCACTTCACACATGGAAATGTATGCGCTACTAGAAATAAAGAGGGTGTGAATGGGCAGGTAAGAGGAAGCTCAGGAAATGTGTGTTAAGAACAGCCATCGGTGCTTGCAACTACACACACACATTTACATATGTGTGGATCCAGTCAAAGCCCAGATGGCTTGAGATGCCATTTATTCGGCAGGATTACAGTCACTTTCTAATGGGACGAGCAGGAAACCCTCTTTATTATTCGGGTGATAAATACTGAGTGTGCAGGACTTCTCAAATTGATGTTGAAACACAGTGAACCTTGGAGAAATTCTCAAATATTTTACAAGAGTTCTTTTTTTGATGAGTTACTAGTTTTATATTTATTAGCTTCTTAGCCGTATTTTCAAGTCAAGTAACCTTTATTTTTATAATGCTTTATACAGTAGATATCGTATCAAAGCAGCCTCACAATATTAAACTACAAAGTAACAGAATAACTGATGCCAATATGTAATATATAATGACACCAATATTTAATGTTTACTATGCATTTACTATACATTTGTATCATATCAGTATTTTTTTTTTTTATTGCATTATTTCTAGGTAAATGCAATATAACTGTAAAATAGGAGAAATTAACATTAAATGTGCAATCTAATTGTGCATGTTATTTTCCCCTATTTTTCCATTTAGATTACCATCGCCGTCAATCACATAAAGCTACTCTTTAAAGTGCCCCTATTATGCCATTTTTAAGGTTGCTAATATTGCTTTATGAGTCTCCTAAAACAGGTTTACATGCATCCAAGGTCAAAAAACACTTTAGTTTTCTCAAAAAAATAGCTTTAATTTTACCTAATTTCTAAATGATTCCTAAACGACTCGTGCGAATCAGTTTGAAGAATCAGTCTCTCTAAAGGCCTCCTTTCCGTGAGCCCTCGCTGCTGTGATTGGTCAGAATGCGCAGTCCTTTGTGATTGGTCTACCACGTACAGCGCGAATGACAGCCATGGAATTGCACATTATGCAAATGTCTTACTTCATGACGTACAGCCGTAACAGAATAAGATTCAAATTCCTGACGACTCGTTTAGGCGATTGCGAGCCGACTCTTTTTTTTGATAGACAATAACATTACATATTGTGCACTTTCAGCTTCACAACTTTGCAGAAAGTTTATGTTCACATACTGCTACATGACACACTGCATGGGAGGTAATATTCGAAAAGGCATAATAGGGGCACTTTAAAATAAAACACTAATAATTGGATAATACTAAATGCAATTTTTATTGTAACAAAAATGAAATAAAGAATAAATTATATTTAACAAATTTTGCACATGCATGCATGTGTGTGTGAGAGAGAGAGAGTAAAAGTTGTAAAATATAATTTTTATATATTTATATATTATATATATTTTAATATTTTTGCTATGCGAATGTTATTATATTTCTTACAGTAAATATAATCACATATAAACAATCACATAAAAAAATGCATTACAATTGGCTTATTAATATTGCACCAAATTTTAATATTGATGCATCCCTAAAAGTTAGATACCTATCATTGTATCCAAGTCTATATGCAGCAATATTCTGCTGCTCTGCCTTTCTAGCTGGGAACTGATCATTCAATCTGCTTCCAGTCTTTCCACTTTACAAAGGGTGTTGTATGTCCCTGTGGTCAGCGTGTGTGTGTGTGTGTGTGGGAACTGCTCCGTGGATCGTGTTCGGGACAGAGGATGTACACACTCACACAGGGCTCTTCTATAGACCCTCTGCTTCTCCTATTGATTTAGCAACGTTTGGACCTACAACTGACCCACACCCCATTCACACCATCACAGCTCTGCAAGAAAGCGTCCACTCCCTCCATAACCTTCCTTCCCCCACTCCAGGCCAGACGTGTTTACGGCCAGAGCTGGGGCTACAAGTCTTTGAGCCCCTTGTCTGGCATATGGAGCCCTGCAACAAAAGGGCCCTTGTAGAGAAAACACAAAGCAGGCCGGTCCATTTCCAGAGGGGGTGAAGTCAGAGCGGCACTAAAGCCCAGATGATAGTTTGAGGGGGAAGGAAACTTCTCTTCTGATGGGAACACATGCTGACTGACAGGAAAACGTACTGAAACCAGTTATCCATACATCTGAATATCGATCAAAGAGATCTGCTGCTCGTGCGTGGACGAGCAAGCAAGTTATAAAAATACATGTTTTCATGCGTGTTCAAATATGCATGAGAGAAACTTCAAGATACTGCTGAGATGCAGACGTTTGGGAACAAGCTGTTTTGCATATTCAGCATTATGAAGTGATACATGTGAATCTTAAATAGCAGTTTGCTACTGGGGAGATCGGGGCAAGTTGTCACAAGATGCATTTTCACTCAAAAGTCCCAACATCCCTTGTGAAAAAGAAATACACTTCTTATTACAAAAATAATATACTTTGAAAGAATATACTTAAGTGTGAACTGAATTGTGACACTTAATTGCATGTTATTTACAATTAAATTAAAATATACCTACATAGTTAAAATAATAAAGTACTTTACATGTGCTTTAGTATGTTAGTCAACACATCAAAATAAGTGTACTTCTTTAAAACATGACAAAATATTTTAACTTTTTTATTATAATAATTATTTAAAATTTACTTTTTAATATAACTTTTATTTTGACATTATTACAAAGTGCACATTTTAAAAGCATACCTAAGTGTGTTAAGAAACATGGCCATGAAAGTGTCTCTCTTTAAGTCACTTAAGTGGCCTTTTATTTCATCAATATTACATTATTTGCAAGTACAGTTTTTAATTTATAAAGATTTGAAGTACACTACAAGTGCACATTCATCAATTAAGTATGAGAGAAACATCAGAATACTGTGGAGACATTTGTGAAGAATATTATTACAGAAATAATATACTTTAGTATGAACTGAGTAATGATTTCAGACACCTAATTACATATTATTTCCAATTAAATGAAAATGTATTATAGTTTACATTTATATTAAATGCATTTAGTTGAACTTACGAGTGCTTTTATGACCCACTTAAGTAGGACTTCAGTCCATTATCTTTATATGTCATCATATATGTCAAAAATACATTCCTAATTACATATTTAAAATACATTAACTCTAAATGTAACATAAAAAAACAGGTCAAATAATCAGGTACTTTGCATGTGCTTTATTATGTCAGTCAACATACTTAAATCATGCCAAAATATTATTAAAACATAATGGTAAAACTTTAACCATCCAAAACCCCTGTAAACCGTATCACTTCTTTAAAGCACAACAAAATATTATTAAAACTTTTTTTAATTATTTTTATTACAAAGGAAACTTTTTAAGTCTACTTAAGTGCGTTAAGAAACAGTCATGAAAGTGTCTCTATTTAAATCACTTAAGTGACCTTTTATTATTTGCAAGTACAGTTTTAAAAGTATACTTTTAAGATATGAAATACACCCTAAGTGCACATTCATGAACACTTCTTTTTCACAAAGTATATTCATTTCAAACTATTGCATTGTGACAACTTACCCCACTGTAAAAAAAATATTAGACTTTAAGATGTCTATAAAGAAACTCTCTTAAAAACAACCCCACCTTGATAAATATTCACTGGAGTAAAAAGTGTGACAACTAGCCCCGTCTCACTGTAGCATATAATCACAGAATTACTAAATGATAATTTAATGGATTCTGAGGAGCTCAATGGACATGTTTACAAGAAGGGGCTCCTGAAACATGTTATTTCAAAACCACATTTCTGAGAGGGCCATTATCTGTTCTCATCCACAGACAATTATCACGATGACTTTGTGCGTCTGTTCTCAGAATCATTTAGCGTTAATGGGGCTCAGAGAAGCAGCATCCCGTATCAAACAGTTCGTTAACTGCGCTGAGAGCCAGCAGAGAGCTGGTCAAAACCTCACAGCTACAGTTTAACCTCCTAAACGGCTGGAGGGTGGGTGGAGATAACCCATTTGTTTTTCTGCGTTATGTAAGGCGTCTATAAGTAGCCCAGTGACTTGCACATTCCTTCCTGTCTAAGGAGAAAAAACTGAGCAGATTTCACCCTTGTGTCTGGCAAGGGTTCAGTACTTCACAGACGCTGTCGTTAATTCACTTAGGCATCATTAATAGCTATAAGATAACAACTAATTAAAAGGAAATAAAATATGAGCTATTGGAATGTGTAAATATAAGACTTCAGTCTTCAGGGTCACATGATCCTTCAGAAATCATTCTAATATGTGACCCTGGAGCACAAAACCAGCCTTAAGTCGCTGGGGTATATTTGTAGCAATAGCCAAAAATACATTGTATGCGTCAAAATTATTGATTTTTGTTTTATGCCAAAAATCAGGATATCAAGTAAAGATCATGTTCTATTAAGATATTTTGTATATTTCCTACTGTAAATATATCAAAACTTAATTTTTGATTAGTAATATGCATTGCTAAGGACTTCATTTGGACAACTTTAAAGATGATTTTCTCAATATTTAGATTTGTTGCACCCTCAGATTCCAGATTTTCAAATAGTTGTATCTCAGCCAAATATTGTCCTACAAACCATACATAAATGGAAAGCTTATTTATTCAGCTTCCAGATGATGTATAAATCTCAATTTCGAAAAATGTACCCTTATGACTGGTTTTGTGGCCCAGGGTCACGTGTTATATTCTAACATTCATGATGTTTGTTTTTGTTTTTTCCCAAATCAATACTGTACTTTCTATTCATAAAAAATAATAATAATGAAAAGAAAATGTAACGGTTTCCACAAAAATATTTGGCAGCACAACTGTTTTCAACATAAGATAATAATTAGAAATATTTCTTGAGCAGCAAATCTGCATATTAGAATGATTTCTGAAGTATTCGTGACACTGAATACTGGAGTAATGATGCTGAAAATACAGGTTTGATCACAGAAATAAATTACATGTAACTATATATTCACATAGAGAACACTTATTTTACATTTACATTTACATTTATGCATTTAGCAGACGCTTTTATCCAAAGCGACTTACAGTGCATTCAAGCTATACATGTTTTATTTATTTTTTTATCACTATGTGAATTTTAAATTGTAATAATATTTCACATTGTTACTGATTTTATTGTATTTTTAATCAAATAAATGCAGACTTGATGAACATAAGACATTTGCTCAAAAACATTTAAAAAATTTCCAAACTTTGAAATGTTAGTCTATCTATTTATCCATCTATCTGTATACATATATGCATGATCTCCATGCTGACCGAGCCAGCATTGCTCACCCAAGAAAGAACACATCACCCATCCCAGGTCTCCAGGAGGCCTTTATGTGGTGTAATTGTCCTTTTCTAAGCTCCTTTTCTACCGAGAAGCCCATCGTTGTGCAAACTCCTCTATCTTCTCTTTTTTGCCTTTTGACTTGAGTCTCAAGAGAAGTTATTCAGGCCTGCTGAGCACAATACCTGCAATTAAATCGGCACAAACACTGAGAGTTTGAGTTTAGAATAATAAACACAAGCGAATGTGTTGCATTAGCGCCTAGTGTCTAAAACAGTGCTTTCAAAGTCCATCCCACATCTAGTAGTGTTTTCACATTGCTTTTATGTACAAAGACAATAGGCCTCTCCTGCATTCGTGCACAGGCTTTAATCTGGCTTACTTGCACTTTGTCACAAACAAATAAAACCTTTGCTTTCAGTTGTGCTTCTCCCTGCCCAAATTTAACTTCTCCAGTCTTTATCAGTCACAAAAGAACAAGTGCTGTCAGGGATAGCGGCCTGTTTGCATTGCACTATCATTCTCATAGCTGAATTGTATGAGGTGTTGACGCTCCACTCTGTGATAAGACTTCATTGTGTGTTAAAGGGACAGTGGTGCATGTCTTTTGACCAGACCTTAGCTTTGCTAATATTTGAAGTGTCTTGTTTCACAGGAGTTGATGTGGTGAGAACTGCTGTTTCTTTCTTTGCATGGTCCAGTGTAAATGTAAGAATGATGAAGAAGGTAAAGCCACCTGAAAGTGTCCAACTAAGGACACAATACTAGACTGGATAACTAATTAAAATGTATAAATGTTCAGGCATTTCAGATCTCAAACTTATGCTGTTCATGTCTTCAACTGTCTTTGTCCTTGCAATGAAAGTCAATGGGTCCAAAACAGCACTGGACCCCAATGACCTTCAAAAAAAAAAACAGGTTTGAGAAATCATTTACTTGGACCTTCTGATGGCAGGATCAGACTTACAAACCCTACTGATTCAAGTGTGCTGTACAACTAAAGCTTGCTACTGTAAATCACTGACTCAAAATTGGTGATAATGGACTATTATGTACAGATGACTAATCCATTTAATGCAGCTGAACGCTCGTTGATCTCTGTAATTAATTACGACACTGCCTCGTTTCCGTTCCTCTCAGGGGTTTCCCAGGGACTCTTGGGTGATTTTGGGCTACGATTGCCCACTTGATTTGACCAATCAAGTATGGTGAGGTTTCTCACAATGACACAATGATGGTAGTGAAAATGGCCTCAGGTTAGGAGTCATTTACAGCTGAATACTACAAATAGAGGAGAGATAACTGTGTTTACTAACATTCTTTTTAATGTGTCACACACAGAACCTTACATTAACCTGAGAAGCAAAGCCTTTTCTGTGAGATTTACCATTATATGAGTTAAACTATTTGCATAAATGTTCAAGTTGTGATATAATGCAAAATATTGAAGGAGCTTCTAGTTTTTGGGAGGGCTCAAATGAATGGCTAGTTTGAGTTCATTCAAGGCTGATAAAAGCATTTTTTCTCAAAACTATAGCTCTGATACAAATGACTATGTAAGTATAGGTCAAAAAAGTAATTACAACTTTCTAATGTTATTTTTGTATCAGTAAAATGCTACTATAGTTGTTGTTTTTTATTAATATTTTTTATTTTTTGCAAATTTGTAGTAATTTTGTCATGTTTATTAGTTTTGTTTTATAATTGATACAGTTTTTTTTTTTTATTTCAGGTTTATTTATTTTAGTTCAACTTTAAATGAAAATGGGAAATTCTGAAACACAAATTAGTTTGTTTTACTGTAAACCTGTAAAACATATACACACACACACACACACTTGCAGTTAGCCCTGTTTAGAGCTATTTTTAAAATAGACTTTCTTCATTTAGCTATTTTATAATGATTTACAGTTCATCTGAGATGATCCAAGTTGTATTAAAGTTTGTGCTTGCTCTTTGTGAAACTCTAGACAGGACACAAGCAAACTTTCCTCACTCTTGAGGGGTGTGAACCCGGCACTAAACACGCCTCTTCAAAAGGTGGGCGGGGTTAGAAGTTTCTGCTTATAACATGAGATTCCAACAGTGGGGCTGTAACAGAAGCAGAGCCTGACATCAGTTGTTGAGCAGTTCAACACATCCTTAACTGCACATAAAGAATCACAGCCAGGCATCTTGAAAATGCCATCAAATTTCCTCACGCCCTTCCTCGAGTTGGATGATGAATTCTGCAAGGTAAGAATATGAGTTGTGTTTTTTGAAACTTTCTGGAACTTGCTCATGCACTCTGCTCATGCATTTAAACAAGAATCAAATCAATTTAAAGGAATGGCTCACTCAAATATGGGAACCCAGTCAATAGTATTCCAATCATTTGTGACTTTCTTTAAATAGTCATTTTTGTACATGCAATACATGCCAATGGAGTCCAAATAAACTGTTGTTTTGGATCCCACTAACATCACAATACTTTTGTGTGAACTACACTCTTAAAAAATATATGTTCCAAAAGGGTGTTTTTGCAGTGATGCCATAGAATAACCATTTTTGGTTCCTAAAAGAACCTTTTAGTGAACAATTCCTAAAATAACCATTTTGAGGAACATTCTAAAAATCTAAAGAAACTTTTTCAACTATAAAGAACATTTTCTGCATTTGAAAGGTTCCATGGATGTTCAAGGTTCATTGATGCCAATAAAAAAAATATATTTTTAAGAGTGTATTTGTGTTTCACATGCATCAGTTGCTTTCTTGCTTCATTGAAACTTGCGCACCACACAGTATACTGAGGTCTTTCTCTGTTCCCAGAGTTTCTGCGGTATTGATCTGACAGAAGCCACACAGAAGCAGCGTGTGGTGGGATTCCAGCGCAGGCATTCCCTGTGCCCCGTGACTCTTCCCAACTCTAAATTCAACAGCAACGACAGCAGCCCCTGGCCTCTGCCGGCCATCAACCAGCACTGGAGCCACGAGAAGAAGCAGCAGCTGCCACGTTCCTCCCTGAACCAGATCCCCTTCAGAGTAGATCGGTCTGTGAGCATGATCGAGGGCCATGTGGCCTGCGAGAGCCTGACGGCCAGCCCTCTTCCGCCGCCGCCGGGTCTCAGCATCAGCAACAGCTCCTTGACCTGCCCAAAGGCACTGGGAATGACCTCTACAGCGCCAATGTCCACCCGCTATAAGACGGAGCTCTGCCGCACCTACGAGGAAAGCGCCACCTGCAAATACGGCACCAAATGCCAGTTCGCTCACGGGATGGAGGAGCTGAGAGGCCTCAACAGACACCCGAAGTACAAGACCGAGCCATGTCGCACCTTTCACACCATCGGCTTCTGCCCCTACGGCGCTCGGTGTCACTTCATACACAACGCAGACGAGCAGAACGGGCTTTCAGAGAACACAAAGAGCATCCGAGAGCGACCGCAGCTCCGCCAGAGCGTCAGCTTCAGCGGCTTCTCCTCGCAAACTCAAACCCTTAGTGGTTTCCACGCTGTTCCGGATGCCCTAGCCTTCTCCAGATCTTCATCCGTGTCTCCGCCGCCGTCCACCGGGAGTCCCGACCTGCTGTCCCCTTTGTTCCCTGAACCGGGGACTTTGAAGCACAGCCACCCCTTTGCAGATCTGGGTGCCAGCAGGAGCTTCTACACCATCAGCGACTCGGAGAGCGTGCAGAACCTGGCGTATGCGCTCACGGGCCTGAAGCGAAGCGCCTCAGCGGACTCTCTCTCCGATCAGGACGGCTACACCAGCTCCAGCAGTCTGAGCGGCTGCGACTCTCCTGGAGTCGAGGGTCGACGACTGCCCATCTTCAGCCGCCTGTCTGTCTCAGACGACTAGAAACCATTACCTGTGCATATTGCATGCTCGACCAAGCAGACGTTTCTCTGCAAATGTGATGAACGCAATGTATACTGTTGTATACCAGTCTGAAGCTGCAGTGGGAACTTAACTTTAGGTTTATTTGTTTCGGGAATCGCTCTGTGGTGTTTTGTCTGCAGGACCAACTTTCCTAAAGCCACCCATCTGTAGTCTAACCAAAGCCGAGCAACTTAGAGTATATACTTCTAGTGTAACGTCTAACCCGCTCCCTGAACATACTGTAGCCTTTAGTTAAGGCATTTTTATATGGACAGTATTACTGAGTAGTTTTAACCATAGTTCTTTCTAAAAACCTATTTATTGCTTTTGTTGTAATATGCAGTGGTTGTTTTCGTTTTATATGCATTTCGAAGAAGGAACAATGTAGATAAGGCTTTGTGTTTGTTTCTTTGAACCCGCTTGTCTGCTTTGCACAAGCTATATGTCTTAGCTTTAATTAATGAAACCCAGCTGCACAGAGTCTCAAAGTTGGAATCTCAGGATCCTTTTAAAGTGCTATCGACACACTCCACGTTCTTTGTAAGTAATAGCAGTCAGAGATATCCACAAGAGTCAAAGCTGTTCATATGCAAGCCAGCGTGAATGTGAAAGTGACAATGTACCAGAAAGAAGTCAAGTTATACCACAGCCTTCGTCTTTTTCACTCTAACAGGCGAAACTTTTCATTTGCAAGTAATAACATGAACTGTGAGTTCTGATGTTCATCGGTTGTATTTTATTGTTGTTGTTTCTCATCTTTTTGCCTTGTGACAAGACACGCTTTTGCCTTTTGTTAACTTAAAACTTATTTATTTTGTTTTTCAAAGTGGGAAAACAGTATATTGTGTTGTGCTTTCGTTTCATGTTTGTTTATATATAATTTAAATAAACTGTTTACATTCCATGGGATGGCAATGCCCATTTTCATTATAATATATTGTTTTAAAATAAAATTTGAAGGGAACAAAAAATATATTTTGCCTCATTCCTTTGCTTCTCTTCTAAAGTGCTACTGAATGTCAGTGTGTGGCTGTTTACTCACTTCTGGTGAAACTTCTCAAGCATTGCTTATTACAAGTAGTTGCATGTGAAGCCCTCCGCTCGCATTTAATTTTAAACACAACATAAACACGGATGAATGCTACTCCTTCCATCTGCCTTCTAGAAAGAAAGAAAAATGCATACTTGACAGCTCTTTTAATTATTCAAGCTGAATACACACACAAAGGACAAGGGAACAGATGAAGGCTTTTGTGTGTTGCTTTGCTCATTGTTCCAGCATTTGTGCATGGAAGACTAAGAAACATCCCACTGTCACACACGGTCATGGACAATAGCCAAAGGTCTCGCTGCCTTTTATTGAGACAAGGCTGGGCAGTAAATGAAATGCAGGGGCATTTCTCACATCAGGGCTCCTTTGTGAGGCCACTCTCCTTTTCTTAACAACATCTGTATGCTAATGGAGTGGCAGAAGGGAGGAGTGATTTGCAAGTCTATTGCAGAGCGGTAGGTCTTCGAGCAGCTTACCAGACACTGCTGGCTCCACACATGCAGCTGAGAAGCCTGGGAAGGTGGGGGTATTCATCTGGACACTTGCATCACTTATGCTAAAACCTGAGAACCATGACATGATTTCACTGTTTATGCTCCTAGTTCAGATCACCACAGTCTGACAACCACTACAGCAATCCCTCCATTTTAACACCAAAAACACTCTGGCGTTTGCTTTCAGTTCTTGTTGTGTTTTTAAGCTGTAATATCTACTCTTGTCTCTTTTCTCCAATTCAGTAAAAGGGCTTTCAGGGGCAACTCATGCCACAGACTTAGTTTGGAGTTACTGCCACCTTGTGGTTAATATACACAAACAAAATATATATAGGCTCTGCACAAGGTTGGGAAAGTAATACTATTCCTTTTGAGCTCAATTAAGCCAAGACATTACAGACAATTTGACCCCCCCCCCCATGCATTGGTCAGTTCTGGGCTAATTTGCGTCTTCTTTCAGACCAGTGGAAATAAAAGATCCAAAATACACATTTAAGTGTGTTTTATTGCACTTTATCTATTTGCATCTGTATATTTCAATTACAATATATATCTTTAAAGGTAATTTTCTCAAAATCAGTTCTTATATATTTAGAAGGGTTTTACAGAGGGGTTTGTTTAGATTTTATTCCAACATTTTATTCCCAAAAATATGGTTTATTTATTTTAATTATTATTATTTTGGCTGCTGATGGATTTTTTTATTTGTTTTTAATTTTATTTTTGGAGTGATAAAAATTATATAATATAGACCCAAAATCCTCTCTGCAAAAACCTTTAAAAATATATATTTGAATATGTCAACAAAATTAAATAAGACTTTTCTTCTGGAAATGTTTGATAAATAGTGCATATTTAATTAGATAATCCATATTTAAACAACATTTCAGAACATTTGTAATACAAAATAACTGCCTTAATGTACTGTGATTAATCAACTGGTGTAAATATGGTAATATATTTGTTCAAATGTTTACCCTTTTCACCAGATGTGTCTTGCCTTAATTCTAAAAGTAAAATATGTAAAAAGTAATACAAAATTTAACTGAATCGAATTAACGAATGAATATAAATGAATATTTTTTCAAAACAAAAGGAGTAACAGCAGACAATATATTTTAAATATATATTTCTGCAGTACTTAGTACATCAATGCAAATGATGCAGCTCTCCTTTCCGACCACACGAGGTCAGCAGGATTCAATCAGAGACAAATATCTCACAGTTCTCCACTGGTTTAACAAGCTGCTGGATAATGATAGTTTCCTACCAGATTAAACCTGTCTTCCGCTGGGGGCTCAGTCTCAGTCGTCCATTAACACGCTTTAAGATTTCAGTGCATTCACTAAAAGTTTAAAACGAATAGATCCATTTAATTCGGAGCAGTTCCTGGTTCATTTGACTGATATTCCACTGGGAGCTATTAAAGGATTCTTGCATTATGCACAATTTAACATGCATTAAGTAAAATATGTATGTTAATGCGTATGATATGGATATTGTGCATTTCATTTGTATAGCACTTTTCGTAAAATGTTTTCAAAGCAGCTTTATCCAAAATGTGCCTTAACGTCTCAAGTGTTCCTGCCAAAATCAACTGTGATGGAAAAACAATGACAGCGGGGGGAGCATTTCCGGCCCTGGCACCGAAAGCATGACTGAATAAATATTACATTATTTGATACAGTAAGACAATGTTCAAAGCATAAAGATAATGATTATGGATGGATAATGACTATCTATCTATCTAAAGATCTATCTTAAAAAGACTGCAGATGCAAGCTGTGGTCAGAAGAATACTAACGAGTGTAAGACATTAAGACAAACATCCTTAAATGATAACGCTGCACAACTGAGTGAGTAAGCAATATTGTTTTTACAGGAAACAGCTACTGGCGAGCAGCATTGACCCCCATGTTTTTCCTCTAACAAGTATGAGTCAGCCTGAAGATTTTGTCGTCTATTCACTCCAAAGCTGCATGACCTTTTTCCCATCAAGAAGAAATTTAAGTGAATTTTATTTTATTTTAGGAGAACTAACCCTTTAAGTACTTTAATCACAGTTTCATCAGAATATGTACATGACTGTGAGAGTAAATCATGACTTAAAAAGGGAAACATCAATGAATGCAGTCACTTTTGTAAAATGTAACTAAAAATCATTGTGAAAAAGAAATGCACTGTATGTGCATTAGTACTTATTAAAAAAAACTGTACTTGCAGATAATTATTATTGAAATGTACGGCCATTTAAGTGCACTTAAAGTGACACTTCCATGACTGCTTAGAAGTATACTTAAAAAAGTACACCTTAATAATGTCAAATTAAAAGTTAAAGTTTAAAGTATATTTCAAATAATTATTTTTATTATTTTGTCATGTTTTAAAGTACATTTATTTTGAAGGTTTCATTAACACACTAAAGAATAAAGTAAATAAAGTACCTGATTATAATTTCAACTGTTATTCAATATTGCTTGTAACGGTAATACATTTACATTTTACTATAATGCAACTCTGTAACTATAGTTAAATATATTTAAATACATTACATTCAACTTTCAGTAGAAATGACATTGAATTATATTTTAGTTGATCATAAATGCTTGTCAGTACCTTCAGCAGTAACTTTAATCATATTTCAAAGACTATAGAAGTAATAATGTAATGACATAAAGAACTTAAATGGCTCAAAAAGCACTCTTATGAAATTGTAACTACATCACATTTCCATTTCATTGTAAATAACATGCAATTAAGTGTCTGAAAACATTACATTCAGTTCACACAAGTATATTCTTATACAGTATATTATTTCTGTATTAAGTACACTCTTTAAAAGTATGCTAGTGTACTACTTTTTCCACTAGAGGTTTACTAAAATGCTTCAAATGCTACATAAACAGAGACAGCACCATCTGTCTGCTGAATACTGTAACAGAACACTACAGACAGACACTGTGGGACTGAATCTTTGTGAAACTCCTTTGAGTGTTAATCAGCAGTTAACACAGAAGATGATATTGCATTGTGAAATACTCACTCATTTCTTCATGACTTCCTGTGAGAATGAACGCAGACTTCAAATAACACGTTAACTAATGTGTGAGCAAATGTTCAAGCTGTATCATTAACTGTACATCGAGTAGAACTACATATAGTAAAGATCATTTCAAACAGCATATAAAGCAGATTTGAGAATATTCATTACAGTAATAACACAGCTATGAGAAAGTGCCCTCCCATCATTTGATAAAGTGAGTTATTGTTACAGGTGACATGCCATGTCTCATGTACTTCCGTCTTACTGAGTATATAGGGAGAGACTGGGGCTAGTTGTCACAAGGGTTTTATTATACAAATGTTTGTTTTGTCTAACAGTGTTTCTTATGTTGGTTTTAAACATCTAGGAACAGTCTTAAGTTATAAGACTATATCTTTAAGTTCTGTGAAGTAAAATTACAATGTCATATTATTGCTGTAGCTTTAGCATTACAGTTGCATAGATTTAGACTAGAGTCAACTATATAATGAAGGGCGATACAATTTTTCTAAGATTCAATAAACTCTGCTCATTTTTTATCATCATCCTCCTGCTTCTTAAGGTGAAAAGGGGTTTTCAAGCATCAACACAAAAGTTAAATACAGATTTTTTTCTTCTTCTGTACTTAAAATGTGCTGTTTAATTTGCACATTGTTCTCCTCATTTGTACGTCGCTTTGGATAAAAGCGTCTGCTAAATGATTAAATGTAAATGTATTATTTTTTTCTGAGCAAAAAAATAATGACTATCATACATTTTTACCATGATTTACAGAAGAAATCCACTAAAATGCCATTAACTACAGGTACATCTCAGAAATGAATATAGTGAAAAAGTTATTTTTTTCTTATAACTTATTTCAAAAAGTAAAACTTTAATATATTTTAGATTCATTACATGTAAAGTAAAACACTTCAAAAGTTTTTTTTTGTTTTAATGTTGATGATTAAAGCTTACAGCTAATGGAAGTCAAAAATCAGTATCTCAAAATATTAGAATATTTCCTAAGATCATTTGAACAAAACATTCATAAGATTGCCAGAGACGATTTTAATAACATTTTAGTTAAGGTCAAAAATTACATTCAAAGATGGAAGAATCTTAAAGTCTCTCTCCAAGGAAGAATCTCCACTGTTAAGATGAATTTGTTACCTCGATTTTTTTTTTTCTCTATGCTACCACTTTCTCCCCCTCCAGGTTACTTTAAGGAGATCAACTCCATAATTTCTAAGTTTATCTGGAATGATAAATGTCCCAGAATTAAACTCACCACATTACAACATCCTAATAGCGCAGGAGGACTGGCTGTACCAAATTTTGAATTATATTATTGGTCGTTCCAGCTTAAGGCCCTTCATAATTGGGTTGATCCTCAATCTACAGTTTCATGGAGGGTGATTGAAGCTGACAAGGTTAAACCAAATAGACTTCAAGATATTTTATTTACGGTCGGCCATCGGTTTCCTTAATATATAATAAAATTATTGATTGTATTACAAAACCTCTTTCTATTAAAACTATTTGGAATAGGGAATTATCTGATCTTAATTTATCTGTCGACTGGGAGAGAGTGTGGTCTAATCTCAGCTTAACATCTAAAAATCTGGCTCATCGTCTTATTCACTTCAAAGTCATCCATAGAGCACACATAACTCCTTACAAAAGATTTAAAATGAAACTGCAGTCAAATTTGAACTGCCATATATGCAACACTACATCATCGGGCACTTTTCTGCACATGTTTTGGGAATGTCCTGTCGTCATCAGTCTATGGACACATGTAAACCTGGTTTTGTCATCATTACTGAGAATTGATTGGTCTGTTAACCCAAGTTTATGTCTTCTTAATGATGATTCTGGTCTCTGTATTAGTTCAATGCAAAAGAGAATGTTGTTTGCTGGTTTTACAGCTGTGAAGAAGACAATAATCCAGAACTGGTTTACACCACACATGTGTAGAGAGGCATATTGGATCCGTAGCCTCCTGCAAATTGTCTCATGTGAATGTACAATGGCGCGAGTCGGTGAGGCCAGGCCTTCAACCATTGAGGCTTGGCAGTGTTTTCTTTTTGATATACGTGATTGTATGGAGGAGTGACTTGTTTTGTGTTTTTATTGTCCTTCCCTCTGACTGGACTTTGAGATATTGAGTATATGTCTGTTGTTTTGTTTTGTTATATTTTGGATGTTATGTTATGTTATGTTATGTTATGTTATGTGTGAAAAAAAAAAAAATGTTGATAACAAAAAGAAAAAATTAACTTTTTCACCATATTCTAATTTTCTGAGATGTACCTGTATAACAATATTTATATATTTTTAAAAAAAAGTAATCATGACAGAATTATTTATAAGAACATTAGATCACATGTGAAGCCCCCAAAAACGAATTAATTGTGATTTTAAATCTTAACCAATCTTCGCCACTATCCTTCACACTAGGTCTTAAATAATTAAAATAATTATATTATATAGTCATTTAAAATATAATAAAATTCAGTATGATCTCTTGTTATTTTATATATTTTAATAAGTACAGGTCAGAGTATGTATTGTTTCCTTTTTGCATTAATATATCTGTTACACTGAATGACGATGCAAATCAGTTCACCCATATTTTGACATTTAATTTCTACAAAAGTTATTTGAAACTCTAAAGTAAACACTTCTTGAATTTAATGTGTTTTTAGTGTATATAAAATCACTTTTGTAAATTTGATGCAGACACCAAAATGGGATGTCTTGTCTTTGACCCACATAGTTTTGGATACCAGAAAAAACACTGGTTTTGGCTAACAGACAATCCTGCTGTTAAAGGGTTTTGGATATTAGACAAAATGGATATGGTCGGCATGATCTAACAAGACAAATACGATTTACCTATTATGGCTAGTTATGTCAATAACTGCATGTGTAGATTGATGCCTGTGAATCAGAAAACTCATTCCATCATACAAAATACTCAGAGAAGCATCTGTAGCAGAAAAACAAGCTCCTACAGCTACTATTATATACAAATGCAAAAAAAAAAGAACCTAGTTCTCAGCTTAACATCTAAAAATCTGACTCATCGTCTTATTCACTTCCAAGTCATTCATAGAGCATACATAACTCCTTACAAAAGATTTAAAATGAAACTACAGTCAAATTTGAACTGCCATATATGTAACACTATCATCAGGTACTTTTCTGCATATGTTTTGGGAATGTCCTGTCGTCATCAGTCTATGGACACATGTAAACCTGGTTTTGTCATCATTACTGAGAATTGATTGGTCTGTTAACCCAAGTTTGTGTCTTCTTAATGATGATTCTGGTCTCTGTATTAGTTCAATGCAAAAGAGAATGCTGTTTGCTGGTTTTACAGCTGTGAAGAAGACAATAATCCAGAACTGGATTATTACAAAATACTCAGAGAAGCATCTGTAGCAGAAAAACAAGCTCCTACAGCTGCTATTGCAAATGCAAAAAAAAAAAAAAACAGGAAGGAAGGGGTGTGGAGCGTTTCAGTTTTGTTTTGCTTTTTGTGTGTGTGTGTGTGTGTGTGTGTGTGTGCACTAAAGTATGCAGAGGATCAAGAAGATCAGAAGACGTGCTGTTTGAATGGATGTTAAATGAGGACATGCCTCAGTCATCTGTAAACTGACATAAACTGACTTCCTGTTTATGTTTAAATGACATATTCTGGATTTATTTTGATATCAATAAATGCTGAATTAATAGTGAGCTATATTGGGAAATCACTTCATAAGAGAATTTAAGACTGGCTGTCAAATAAGGGCCATTATATGACTAACAAGAAGTGAATATTATGCAAGTAGTTGACCATTATGTTATTATGACCGCTGATACTGCGCTGAGGTCCCTGTCTCCTCCTTACAGAATCATTCCTGTAAACTCCTAAATCAGGGCAATGACATTTAGTGAGATACCCTTGCAAAATTTTACATTATGAGCGCCTGGTTAAAAAAACAGGTTTACCACACAACAGGATTGTGCAAGACGCTTGGATCTGACCCGCCTCAATCAGACGAGTTATTTTGGTGCACGGCAACATAGCTGGAAAGACGTTCAAGGTTAAACAGCCAAATCATTCCAGAGATGAACTCTCCACACAAAAACAAAAATTAAGAATAGCTGACAGCAGGAATGCGCCAAAGATACAGCAAGCGTAATGCAGAGCCAGAAGAGCAAAAACAGAGTGGTTCAGAAGTACAGGTGAGAATGAACTGAAAATGAAGAGGTTTAGATGAGAACGAACATAAAACACATTTCTGATTCAAGAGGATGAACGCACGCTGAAAACACAATGGGCCTCATTTACGAAACGAACGTATGACCGAAAACTGGGCGTACAGTCGTTTCTACGCAAAACTTGAAATTTATCAATATGGACACGAGCGGTGGCTACGCTCAAATCTCACGTCAGGTCTGAGCTCGTGTACGCACGTTTTTTAGCCTGAACTTGTGTGCAGTATAGAGAATTTCGGAGAATTGTATAATGAGAGCATTTTGTTCATTATTTTCCTAAACCGACAAACAAAGCTTTTTTTCTTCAGGGTTTTAGCTTTATATGAACAAATAGCAGCATAAACAACAGACCATGAGGAATCACACATCATCATATGACCTGCAGTGCTTCTGTGAATGGAGAAAAACAGAAATTATAAAAGGAATAAAATAAATAGGGCTACACGAAATATATTTATCTTAATTAACAGATTAACAAAAGAAAAAAAACAGTGCGACAAGTAGGCCACTTCCGTTTTTGTGACACTCTTAATGCATTTTATTTGAAGATTCTGAACTAAACAAAATAATGTGTGACAAAATATTAATTGCTGCAGTCTATTTAAAAGTGTTTCATTTAAATGAATTATTAAACATTTTAATATATAATACAGTATGGCCAGGTTTCACAGACGGGGCTTATGCCAAGTTCACACTGTACGATTTTAGCCCGATTTTTCACTCGCCGACAGGTTGATGAATCGCCGACAAATGCCCGAGATCGGAGGCAAATCGGAGCTCGTTCCCGCGCGTGACAATCGCTCAGTGTGAATTATCAAAGACACGATCTGAGGGACTCGCCGACACTTTGCCGACGCCCGCGAAATATTTGGCATGCTAAATATCTGGAGCTGTCGGCAATTCTCAATCCTGCTGTGTGAATGAGTTCTGACCTGTTCTGCCTGAAAAATACATCGGCGATGACCTACAGCCAATGAGAGAGCAAGATACAGCGCAGAGGGAAGTTCTAGGAGGAATTTTTTTTTTTTTTTTTTTAACAAAGCCAGCATTATAATATACAGAACAGGTAGGCTACATGAAGATGAAGAAGGGGCTAGGGTTTTTCCTGTAAATAATATTCTTCTATAAAGGACAAAATATTTATTGCATTTTTCTTTTTCATCACTTTGAGGGATTTTATAGGCTATTAGAAATAAACTCATTATAAAATGCACAACACGTTGGTTTCACTTTCAAGTAGGCTAGATTTGTGTATATAAAAATTTCACAGCAGAAGTATGTTTGTCAAGTCATCTTTATTAATTATTGTGTGTTCGGGGAGGACTTATAGACCATAATATCAGCGTGATCTTGCGTTATTTCCTCATCACTTCTCGCGTGCGTTTGGCTGTATTTGCGGATCAGACAGAGTTGTCGGCGATTCTTCCTATTGTGAAAACGTGCAATGTGAAACCCCCTGTCGCGGATCCATCGTGCAATGTGAACACAGCAGCGACTGAATCCTACCCCAGATAGTCCTGCAGTGTGAAAACAACAGCGATCCGACGAGTTTGAAAATCGTGCAGTGTGAACTCGGCATTAGACTAAGCCAGGATTAGATCATAGTTCAATTTAAGCAAAAGACATTTAAGCAATTTTTATAAACATGCTTAGAAAAAACATCACTGGTGTGCATCTTGAGACAAAACAAAGGCACTGATATATTTTAAGATCAGTCAATGCGAGTTTCTTTCAGTTGAAAGCTCAGATTTACATTTTTGTCTAGGACTAGGCTTAAGCCTTGTCTGTGAAACCAGGGGTATATGTATTGTAACAACTGGCTGTTATTTTATAGAACGTGGGGCTGACCGGAGCTAAGCTAGGCCACTGCACTATTACTGAACTAATAGCTAGCAGGAAATGCGAACACTCGTGTCCCATACACCGCACGACCATGAGTGTCTCTGTCAGCCAGAGCAGTGACAAAACAAACCAGTAGGAGGCAGTAATGTCTTCTTTCACCTTTTATTCTGAACACAGAATAAGAACTTACACTGGCAAGCCCATATTACCAAGTCCCTCCCCTACACATCTCTCTCTGTGAGGTAACAGCACACTCTTTACATAACAGGGCAGTAAATGAACCAAACCCACCCGAACTGACTTGAACATAAACACACATAACATTGCTGACGCAAAAACCCAACCATCTTACTTAACGCATAAATCAACTCTAAACAAATACCCATAATGCACCTGGCTGCTAGCGCTGATTGCCAGGTCATTACAGTATTTAAAATATAGTGTATTTAATACACCAACTTTTAGAATTAAAATTATGAAAAATTGGTTTGTATTAATGATTCAATGACTC
This sequence comes from Aspiorhynchus laticeps, assembly GCA_023376895.1. Lineage (NCBI taxonomy): Eukaryota > Metazoa > Chordata > Actinopteri > Cypriniformes > Cyprinidae > Aspiorhynchus > Aspiorhynchus laticeps. Next base: position 180,611 of record JALXFT010004430.1, on the reverse strand, counting down.
ACTCATACCTCACTCGTTTCATTAATGGATGAATCAGTGTTTTTGAACGAATCTCGAATGAATGATTCAATAACAAATACATTTTTTTAACAGTCAGTTGTCGCCACCTAGCGGAGAAATGATGCAATCGACACAAACGTTATTTGAAGCGTCAGCTGCTTTCAAAACATGAGTGGCTCTATTTTGATCGCTACCATAGAGATCAATGTTTGTAGCCGAACTATAAAGTCTTATCCCAGTATTTCTATGAATGACTGTAAGACAGAAATAATACTGTGTAGTTGAAAAGACTGTTTGTGAAGCTTTTTCTTACCTAAACATGTTAACTGTCTGCTCTCTGGATCAGCAGCAGCGCGAATGCAGATTTGAATGTTCCCGTATGATTTTTTCAAAGTTTTAACAGACACGGGCGAATCGTTGTCATTCAGAAATTAGATCGTGTGGGTATTTGAATCGAGATCGCGATCTTTTAACGATTAATCGTGCAGCTCTAGTCTAAACTCTAGGGGCGAGGCTTCTAAACCGGGGGTTTTAGGGGCATGATATTCAAACAACGATTGTTTTCTTCCGCCACATTTATCAATGTACGATCTTTCGTACGATGAGATTGGCGACATACGAATGTTTCATAAATCACACGTGAGCTCTGTCGTAAATTAAGTGTAGGTCATTCGTACAAATTCATACGAATTGGCAACTCGTAAAATAAGTACAATTTAGCAAAAATCTTATGAATTTGTACGAATGACCTACACTTAATCCCACCCCTAAACCTACCCGTCACTGGGGTTTAGACAAAATCGTACGAGTGAGGTCGTACGAATTCGTACGAATTAGCCACCTCGTAAAATACGTACGAATTGCCATGAGATAGCGTTGGCAAAAACTCACACCGAACGCTCTCCTCAGCAGCCTGTTGAATGTATGTCGACTGAGTGACACACTCTGTTAAACCACTGGCCCTGAACCTTTCAGGTCGTGGGTTTGAGTGAGGTCGTACGAATTTGTACGAATTAGTCACCTCGTAAAATATGTACGAATTGCCGTGAGATCGGGCTGGTTTTCGCACACAGCTCTAACAGTGATAAACTACAGGAAGTTCCATGACAATGACCTCGCAAAACCAACACAAGCGGATGTCTGTTTAAAACAATGCAATGAAGAACAACCCAGAGTGAGATTACCCAAACAGAGGATTATCTGCTTTTGTGTGACGTGGTATACATTTACATTTACATTTAATCATTTAGCAGACGCTTTTATCCAAAGCGACGTACAAATGAGGAGAACAATAGAAGCAATCAGAACATCGAGAGAGCAACAGTATACAAGTGTCATGACAAGTCTCAGTTAGTCTAGCACAGTACACGTAGCTAGGATTTTTTTTTTTTTTTTTTTTTTTTTTTTAAATAGAATAGGTAAGTTAGTATTAGTTAGTCAGGTGTTGGCGAAAAAGATGTGTCTTTAGATGTTTTTTGAAAATGGCTAAAGACTCAGCTGTTCGAATTGAGATCGGGAGGTCATTCCACCAGCTGGGCACAGTCCAGGAAAAGGTCCGTGAGAGTGATTTGGTACCTCTTTGGGATATAATATTTAGTGTAAATGCTTGATGTGTGTAATGTAATTTTCCTTTTTTTCTTACATTTATGTATTCATTTATTTTTATTTAATTTAAAAATAAAATCCTATGTTCGGTCAGTATGGCTGCCATAGAAGAAGAAACACTTCTGATTTTTTCAGCAAGTCTGAGGTGTTACAGTCAAACATGTTAATCTAATACACATTAATGTATCTATTTTCTTAAATAATCTAACGTCTACATAAAATCTGTCACAAAAACAATGCAGTCTGTTAAAACAAATAACACACAATGATGCTTTCATGTCTTCACTGTGCTGGGTGGAAAAACGGACCTTGATTGACCAAACATTTCCATTACTAATGTACCTGCATGGTCAAGCACTCTATTTCAGTTCAACTATATTCTTGGGATGTCTGGAAATCACCACTCTTCTTATTTAGTGTTTTACAAATCACAGGCACACTAACAGAGACGCTAGCATTTCTCAGAAATGACTGTAAGTCTTGGACTCAATGTTTTTTCTGCAGTTCATTGCAAATGTTTGGTATGCTCAATAAAAAAACAGGAAAACACATTAATGCTTGTGTATTGTTTGTATGTTATTGTCACCTAGTTGAAGATCAGATTACATTTTATGACCAGCTTATGTAGAAATGCATGCTAGAGTGCAACCCTTGCAGCATATTATACCCTGAATGTCTTGGGAGGCATATTTGTCTGATGATCACCACTGCATACTTAAAGGGGTCCTATTATGCTCTTTTACAAAGTCTTGATTTTGTTTTGGGGGTGTACTAGAACATGCTCTCATGCTTGGTGGTTCAAAAATCGCATTATTTTTTACATAATTATTACAATGCCTTTCTCCCCAGCCTGACACAAACGACTCGATTAGTTCCGGGTTTGATGAAGGCCTGCCTTCCGAAAAACTAAATGTGTTGTGATTGGTTAGCTGTCCCAGGGTGTTGTGATTGGCTAACAGCTTAGACGCGTACTGCCCCGCCCCTTGTCAAAACAGCAAGTTCGTCAATATTGCTATATCAATTCAGACCCCGAGAATATTGAACAAGAGGATCACGCAGAACCTGTGCACGCACGGATATTCCAAGACATATTGAAGTGGTAACGTTATTGTTGTTGTTTTTTTCGGCTAAATCACGTTTTAGATAGGATGTCAACAACAGCTTATAAATAACTGTATATGTTAATATGTATTATGTTTTTTTGTTCTTTAATTCTAACATTATAACATGAATTGCAGTGAAACTGTTATACAGTTGAATTTATTTATATCATAGTCTCACAGGCTACTCTATTTGTGGCCGCATATATATGCAAATCCATTCTCTGCCAGCAGGAGGCGCTGTTGGAGCGGGAGAGAGCGAGGTTTCCTGGTAACGCTGTACACAAAGCAGAGCTCCGCTCACAAACGCTGCTTTATCAGACATTATACGACATATAACAGACGGTTTCCAACAGAAATACAGTGATATGAAAACACATGCACCGGGTTTTGATTTTGAAATGTGCAGTGCTCAAGCGTTCTCCCCACCCGCCAACCAGTCGAATTTCCATAGGCGGATTTATTTTTGTGATATCACAAATACAGGAAAACAACTTTGTAGTCCAAAACAAAGTGCGTTGTAGTCTTGAAAAATGATTTTTTTTTTACTAAATATCTTCCTTTGGAGTGGACTTTGAGATTTGTAACTTTGTAGGTCGTTTTATGCCCAAACATACACACTGACTAAAATTAAAAAAGTGAAAAAGCATAATAGGACCCCTTTAAGAAGTCTATGTTGTTATTTACTGTACCCTCAGTAAACATTGCACTTTAATAGACATTTTTATTACACACAAGGTTAATCTATTTTTGCACACAGCTCTAACGGTGATAAACTACAGGAAGTTCCATGACAATGACCTCGCAAAACCAACACAAGCTGATGTCTGTTTAAAACAATGCAATGAAGAACAACCCAGAGCGAGATTACCCAAACAGAGGATTATCTGCTTTTGTGTGACGTGGTGCAATATTTAGTGTAAATGCTTGATCACCCTGTATGTGTGTAATATAACGTTCCTTTTTTCTTACATTTATTTATTAATTTATTTGTATTTATTTACATTTTATTTTATTTTGAATTCGTCTGGTCCCCAGAAAACTACAATTTTTTCAAACTATAAAACCCACCACAGTCTAGAACAGACATGCACCAAATATTGACAAGGCATATTTTCCTCACTCTGTATTAATGTACAAACAGCACTCAATAAATTATAAAACAAAATAACATTAATAAAATAAGTATTTTTTTAATCATCTTTTTAATGTTGAAATGACTGTCAGCATGAAATAGCTCTGAATTATTATGATACAGCATACAGTTTTCGATGCGATTTGGATATTGGCTTTCGGAATATAGTTTCTTGGTTTAGCTAGTGGTTAAAGGGATACTGCACCCCAAAATGAAAATGTTGTCATTAATCACTTACCCCCATCTCGTTCCAAACTAGTAAAAGCTTAGTTCGTTTTCGGAACACAATTTAAGATATTTTGGATGAAACTTGGGAGGCTTGTGACTGTCCCATTGACTGCATAGTAAATTGCACTATCAAGGTCCATAAAAGTATGAAAAGCATCGCCAGAATACTCCATCTGCCATCAGTGGTTCAATCTGAATTTAATGACGCGACGAAAACACTTTTTCTGCGCAAAGAAAACAAAACAACGACTTTATTCAACAATTTGTGACCTCTGCTTCAGCGTAGTGCCATTTTGGAGAATATCCGCTGGACGCAAGCAGCCACACGGATGCGCTGTTTTCATTCAATTCAAAGTGTAAACAAGCATAGAAGACGTATGCTTGTGGCGCGGCTGACACACAAGAGCGTACGCTGCTTGGGTCCAGCGGATATTCTACAAAATGACGCTACGCTGAAGCAGAGGACACGAATTGTTGAATAAAATCGTTGTTTTATTTTCTTTGCGCACAAAAAGTATTCTCTTAAAATTGCAGTTGAACCATGGATGCCACGTGGACTGTTTTAACAATGTACTTATTAACGTTTCTGGGCCTGGGAACATTTCGGTTGCGTTGCTGTCTATGGAGAGTCAGAAAGCTCTCTGATTTCATCGAAAATATCTGAATTTGTGTTCCGAAGATTAACGAAGGTCTTACAGATTTGAAATGACATGAGGGTGAGTAATTTTTAATGAGAGAATTTGGATTTTTGGGTGAACGAACCCTTTAAGATTTAAAAAGACGTTTTATTCATACTCACCCAAAGCCTTTGATGGCAGCACTGCTTCATCAGTCACTTCACGCTGGATAAGTACACGTGTCTCATCTGTCCCTGTAACATCCAGACAAGTTAATGAGGTTAACGGGTGTATCCCGTGGCCTCCTGGGCTAGAAAGGTGCATTGGATGTGGCTTGTGGCTAGAAGGGATGCAGCGAAAACCAGAAGCTGACAAATTAAATTTTATACTTATTAGATTGTGTTTATTAACGTCTACACCTACGCCAACCCTAAACCTACCCCTTACAATAATGCAAAACAATTATATTAATTACAGCTGTTGTACAGTGTGAGAAAAATTATGTTACATTGATGTGCGCATGCGCAGTAGTTTTTGCTGTATCCCTTCTAGCCTCAATCTTGGATGAGCACTACAGAATCTGGGCTGAAGCAGTAGGACATCTGGGGATTTCTCTTATAAATCGTGAGGTTTGGACATAGGCTTACTACTCTTTTCACGTACAATTTCAGGCTCAGTATTAACTCAAGAGTTTCCCACTTGTAAATACGACGTTGTTTGGTCATTCATTTACTTGAAAATCGTAATTACGATATTTACGACCTCGCTTGAAGCACATAAAGCAATAACGAGCAACAGGGCTGATGCTGTCTGAGGTGATGATCCCAGAAAAACAATGCAATCATGACATGTGATAGGCCTAACCAGGGCTGGTTCTGGACATTTAGAGGCCCTAGGGAACATTCATGTTGGAGGCCCCCCACCCCAAATAAAAAGCACTTGAAACAAATGTGTTTCCTAGCCTTTTTATTTATACAACATTTCATTTTAAATTTGTATATTTTTACTTAGTAACAGTCAAAAGTTTGGACACATTATTATTTTAAAGTTACTTATGATCATCAAGTCTGCATTTATTTGATCAGAAATACAGAAAGAACTATAATATTGTGAAACTTTAAATAATGGTGTTCTATTTTTACCATACTTTAAAATATCTATTTTTGTGAGTCATAGCTGAATTGTCAGCATCATTTTAACACATCCTTGTGAATAAAAGCATGAATTTCTTTAAAAAGATACTGACCCATTGAATTGCAAAATTTTGAACGGCATTGTTACAAAATATTTCTATTTTAATATTTTCTATTTCTATTTATTTATTTGTTTTATTTTTTTACTTTTCTATTGAACAATATTATTGTTTTCTCTGTATTTTCGATCAAATAAATATATAGTTTGATGAGCATAAGAGACTTATTTCAAAAACAGTAAAAACTGTACTGTGTCCAAACTTTTGACCGGTACTGTACATATTAATCAAACTTTATCTAAGGTTATCTATTTTTTGTTTGTTGAGGATGTTATTAGCCATGATAAAATTATGATTATCTTTCAGTATTTTTTTCAGTAATTTATTCACACTTTCTGAATACCACTTCAGTAAATGAACAATCAGTGCTTTTATATATAGCCTATATTTTTCCTAGCTGGGTATGTGCAGGGTTTCTCCCTCCCATTTAACCAATATTAACTATGATATTGTCACATTATTAATATTAATAAATTTGATTTCAGCCTAGGTATTGTATTGCTACCTTAAATAGCCTACATCAGCACAATTAACAAGTTACACACATCTGAGGTACTTTTTTGAAACATTAAAAATGGTCAAGTGTATTTGCTTTTGTTCTTTGTTTTTACTTTTGTAGCTATTTTGCTAGTCAGCTCCTGACGCGATGTCACGCGCAAATTCACAGCGTCACGTTAGAGCGCGTCAGCGCAGCGGCGCTCGCGCTCTTTTAAACTCGTAATAAATTGGTGAATGATCGGTCCAGAAACGACGCTGATAGACAGAACAATTTTAGATTTAGAATACATTGCAATCAGTCCAAAATAGATGATGACAACCCTCACACCTGCATTAGGAGCTGTGCTTCTTTGCGTGCCTATGTTAGCCTTTTGCTTCAGCACCTGAAGGATGCGTTCATTACAGCAAACATTCAGACGGCGGGACCCGCTTTGAAACGGCAACATTAACTGGTTTAAGTGCAGGTGCATGACCATTCAACAATATCCAATGAACAATGAGGCTAGTATTTTGCTGTCCATGGACTAGCCTATACGGTTTTGGAGGCCCTAGGCAATCGCCTGCTCTACCTATATCTAGCGCCGGTGTTGTGCCGAATTCTGCACCCTGCCAGATTATGCACCCCCTAGTATTGGTAGGTTTAGGATTAGGGGTGGGGTTGGGATTAGGCAATCAGGTAGCGATTTCAAGAGGGGATGCATAATCTGGCAGGGGTGCAGATTTCGGCACAACACCGGCCCTGAATGAACAAGAAGTTAATATAGAACAACTTACATTTTAGACACATTGCTAGTTAGTTTGTTTTTGCTTCGCCAGTGAAATAGTTCCCGCCGTCGCGTCACACCAATCAATCATTCACTTGTTCCTGAATGAACAAATCTTTTAAATGAATGATTCAATGACTCACTCATAAAGACATTCACTTGTTGCCACCTATTGGCAAACAATGATGTAACCTGCAGATAGATGTTTGAAAATTAAAAGGAAAAATGGAAACTTATTTTTAAATTTGCTGTTTATAATTGCTTATACTATTTTTTTTCTAAATATTACAAAATTGTTGGAAGACTAGAGTCACTAGAGTAAACAATGCATGTTTTTTTTTCTAAATAAACTTAATATTCACCTTAATTAAATTATATTACATGCTTTCAATGTGCTCTATGAAAAATATTATATTACTTATGTTTTTTAGAGACCATAAAATGCAATGAATTTTCAAGCACATCCTCTGTTTGTTGTACACAAAGCAATACACTCCTGCCTTTTTTTTAATTTATTTATGTATTTTTTTATTATTATTATCATTTTATTTATTTATTTCATTTTTTTTTTCTAAATCATTTTAATCCCAAATAGGACAATATAGAATAACAATCACTTTTCTACGAGCCAGTTAATAACAGGCAGGTTAAGTTTTAATAAAATCATAAGAGCACTTTAAAATAATCTGAATGGAAAATACAGATCTTCATATTTAGATAATTCAGAGGGTGAATTCAGGCTAATTGGGACATGGGGTCTCTATTTATTTTTGCAGAATAAGCACACAGAACAGGTAACTTATTAAGACACTTAATCTTAAATCAGTAACTCTTTCAGGAATCACATCCCTGGAGCCCTTTGTTCAGAAGCCTACTGTACATTTCCTTTCTTTCTAAATATTTGAGTGAGTCGTTACAGACCTGTGTTGCTCAACTCGGCACACCCAACACATCAGCACATCATAGCAGAAACATTTCTCAACTGCGTCCACTTCAACCTGCAGGACCGTTAAATATACAAACTGGACACAGCAGGGCAAAAGAAGAAGACAATGCAAACTTCTGACGGCATATGAAACTGTTTGTAAACTCGCGCAGGATATTTTAGTGAAAGGCATCAGCTCGGACCAGTCCTGCTGAAAAGATTCACGGATTATGTTTTGTTTTTTGATGCATGTTTCTCAGTTCTGTCGGGATGTTTTCGAGAGGTAGGTAGCTACTGTAAACGTTTATTTGTTATCTTTTGTCTGACATTTTCTTTTTAGCCCAAATGTCCTGTTGTAGGCTATATAAAGTTGCATTTTGCCTAAATAGCTTTCAGTTTCATTTTCATTCTTTTTAGTTAATTTGCTTAGTATTTTAAAACCAATTATTGCACTTATAATCAATTACAGAATTAAAAAAATAATAATAATAATAATAACAATAATGGCGGCAGTAACTTTATAAATATTTCTTATAAAAACCGCTCAGAACGTGTACCGTTAAGTGCGTGCGTAGCTACAGCTGCTATATTCTCTCTTTAAAGCACTGCTCACCTACATTTATTGTTATGTCATTTGTAAGGATTTACTTTAGGGTTGAGTTTGGTTGAACTGGGAGAAAGTTGGTGATGTTTTCTTAACGTTTTCTTTCTCTTGACGTTTTCTTTTTTTAAATGTGGGAGAGTTTCGAGGGGTGAGAACCAGAAGTGACATTTTGGGTGAAATGGATATATTCAAATATATATGATATAATTTATATAAATATATACACATAAATACATGTACATATTTTCATATGCTGTAGGCCTATGTGTGTGCATTTATATACATAATAAATATACACAGTACACGCATCAAATGAAAGCTTGTGACAAGCTCTTACTGCCAAAAGGACACAAGGGAATTCGTAACAATTTTGGAGTTATCATTAGAAACCAAAAGCCTTAACACTGAACATAAGCCAGTTGGTGTCAAAAGGGTGTGAGTGCAGTTAGTTCAGAATTTGGCACTGAGAAATGAATTGTGGCTAAAGTCAAAATGGCTGACACCACATGAAAGCCAGATAGGTCAACCACAAGTAGAAAACAGGTTCTTACTGCTGAAGATGTATTATTAATCTTATTTTGTGACAAATAGCTGGATGACGAGGGAGAAGATGAAATATCCAGAATTCATTGTCAGTGAGGTGTAGCTAGTAGTAACCAACAACTTACATTCTAATGGCATGTCCCTAGTGAAAAATAGATATGCTCAAATGTATTTGAAATACATTTATTTCGTGCTATATTTACATATTTATGTACTTAATTAAAATACCCTGCAATTGTACTTTTAGTACACTAAACTGGTATACTTAAAGTCTGCTAAATCGGTACAATTTAAAATTTTGCTCTTAATGCACTTTAATTGTGCGGAAGTAGTGCTGAAGTCCAAATAAAAATATACTGACGTATATTTGATTGTGCTAAAGTGGAAGTATTGCAAATATACTTCAGGTAGACTTTACATATTATTGATAGATCATACAATCCTCATCAATAGTGACATTAAAACACATTTCAGGCTTAATATTGAGAAATGTGCATAATGCACAAGTATTACTCCAAATAAAGTTTAATTATAATTTTTATATCAGTAAGTCTTGAGCAATATGTCAGTAAATTATATTAATAGAGTTGAACTATAGTCAGTGTGAAATAAATGTATTTTGAATTTGAATGACTTTTATTTTACTATAGGTGTTATCATATAATAGGTGTTATCATATAGGCACTCAGTTACTGCTTAGCCACAAGAGAGAGAATGTAGAGGGACAGACAGACCGAGACAACGGAGATGACTGAGGAAAGGATACACGTAAAAAGTTATACAGATGTGAAAAAGACATACTTATTTACTCTGCACAAATGGCAGTCTCTAGTGAAAAATAAATATATTTAATTTATATTTAAATATATATTTATTTCATGATAAGTATACTAAAAATAGATTAACATGTCTATACTAACTGAAAATACATTCTAAATGTAATTATGTCATGCTTTCATCAAGCATAAACTTAGTGCACTACAAAATAAAATACTATACTTTTTACAGTATATATGAGAATGAGAAGAGAATGAGCTTTATTGGCCAGGTATGTTTACACATACGAGGAATTTGTTATAGTGACAGAAGCTCCACAGTGCAACAGAATGACAGCAACAGGACAGGACACAAATAATATACAAATAGGCAATGTACAAAATAGCAAAAACACAATATATAATATAGACAGTTATGTGTGTACGGGTCTGATATGTGCAAAATTGAAATGAAAAAATAAGTATGTGTGATGAATAAATAATGTAAATAGTGTTGTGTGTTCCACGTTTAGGGTGAATCCCATTTCTCTGTCTTACCCCTTCCCCTTCCCCTACCCCTTCGTCTTACCCCTAGCCCTTGTCCCTCGAAACCGAGTGGTAAGAGCTAGGGGTGAAAACATACCCCTATGAAATGAGACACCACTTGGTTATGGTTACGTCATCGTACATGGTCTCTAGCTGGCTGCTTCGACAAGTGTGGATCACAAACTTCCAAGATGCGTCTGCAAGTGTGTGTGTGTGTCGATCGCGTGGGTTTTATTAGTGATGTTTTTGCGATCGTTGTGCAAATCAGCGATGTAACGTTAGCATAGCAAACTAGCGATTTTTAAAACGTTTCAATTAAGAACATGGTTGCAAATATATATGTACAGGACTGTGTAGAGCACAAAACAAGACTGTCGTAATTTTTAAATCAATTATTTAAGCCGAAAATGGGACTCTCTGGATGATCTGGCCGACATTGTTGCCGGTTGCGCAGTGTGTTCATTGTACCCCTTGGTTTCAAGTAAGCTCGCGAAAATGCTTGGTTTTAAGGGGTATCTACCCCTTGCCCTTAGCCCTACCCCTCGATCAAAACGAGAATTGGGACAGCCCTTACTCTCACGTGAACGCGCAAAACTAAGGGGAAGGGGTAAGGGGAAGGGGTAAGACAGAGAAATGGGATTCACCCTTAATGTCAAGTGTTCATGAGATGGATAGCTTGAGGGAAGAAACTGTTCCTGTGTCTGGTCGTTCTGGTGCTCAGAGCTCTGTAACGTCGACCAGACGGCAGCAGTTCAAAGAGGGAGTGTGCTGGATGTGAGGGGTCCAGAGTGATTTTGCCAGCGCTTTTGCTCACTCTGGATGAGTACAGTTCTTGAAGAGTGGGGAGGGGTGTACCAATGATTCGCTCAGCAGTCCGGACTACCCTCCGTAGTCTTCTGAGGTCAGATTTGGTAGCTGAGCTGAACCAGACAGTTATTGATGTGCAGAGGACGGATTCAATGATGGCAGAGTAGAACTGTATCAGCAGCTCCTGTGGCAGGTGGAACTTCCTCATCTGACGAAGGAAGTACAACCTCTGCTGGGCCTTTTTCACAATGGACTCCATGTGATTGTCCCACTTCAGGTCCTGAGAATATATATATACTAGGGCTGTCAATCGATTAAAATATTTAATCGTGATTAATCACATGGTTGTCATGAGTTAACTTGTGATTAATCGCAATTAATCGCACATTTGTATTTGTTCTAAATGTACCTTAAATCAATCATTTTCAAAATTTTTATACTCTAATCAACATGGGCATGGACAAATATGGATGCTTTATGCAAATATACACTATATTGCCAAAAGTATTGGGTCGCCCCCTTCTAATGAACAGGTTTGACTACTTTAGTAATTTCTATGAGTACACATCTTAATGTTAAAGCATATAATGATATTCTAGGAAATTGTGTGCTTCTAATATTATAGCAACAGTTTGGACAGGACCCTTTTCTATTCTAACACGACAATGCCTTATGTGTATAAGACAAGGTTCAAAAAGAAAATGATTGATTCAGTCAGTGTGGAAGAACTTGACTGGTCTGCATAAAACCAAGTCCTAATCCCAGTTTAACACCTCTGGTGTGACTGTAAATGCAGACCTTGAGACAAAAACTCATCACCAAACACCAATGACTTGTACATATGGGTTCAGTCATTTTAGACACTTCCAAAACTGTTGCAACAGAGATGAAATACAATTTTTAAATACATGAATTATGTTCTCATCTTTGTTGCCACATATTAAAGTGCATTTTTCTGTTCTAAAGAAGGGGCTGTCCCAATACTTTTGTCTATATAGTGTATGTACAAGTCATTGGTGTTTGGTGATGAGTTTTTGGCTCAAGGTCTGCATTTACAGTCACACCAGAGGTGTTAAACTGGGATTAGGACTTGGTTTTATGCAGACCAGTCAAGTTTTCCACACTGACTGAATCAATAATTTCTTCTTGAACCGTGCCTTATACACAGGGGTATTGTCATGTTAGAATAGAAAAAGAGTCCAAACTGTTGCTATAATATTAGAAGCACACAATTTCCTAGAATATCATTATATGCTTTAACATTAAGATTTGTACTCATAGAAATTACTAAAGTAGTCAAACCTGTTCATTACAAGGGGGTGACCCAATACTTTTGGCAATATAGTGTATGTTTATTATTATTGAAACCATAGTCAACATAAAGCACAAAGAGTAGACATGTTTCAAAGGTCATAGATGTTTTTCAAAGAAATTGTTCATGTCTATTAGACACATGAAACAAGAAATTACAGGTTCCCATTACTTCTTTCTTTGCACTGAGTAATTTACTGACAAACATGTTTACATTTTTGCACACAGTGCAGCTCTTCTTCTGAAAATGCAAAATGTACATTATTACATTTGTTTCCCTATCTTTGCCCACATACTGTATTTTGATGAAGCTAAATTCTCAATAAAACTGGTATATTTTACTGTTTCTGTTGTCAGACAATGGAATGAATATGAAATAGTGACTGAAACGCGACCCATTAAAGGAAAACGCCACCGTTTTTCCATATTCCAATATGTTCTTCCCTCAACTTAGACGAGTTGATATGTACCTCTCCTGTCTCAGTCCGTGCACTTAATCGCTCTAGCGTGCGGCACCACTATGCTAGCGTTTAGCTTAGCACCATTCACTTCTTAGGATCCAAACTGGGATAAATTTAGAAGCCACCAAACACTTCCATGTTTTCCCTATTTAAAGACGTTTACATGAGTAGTTACACGAGTAAGTATGGTGACACAAAATAAAACGTGGCGATTTTCTAAGAGGATAAAAATGATAACTATAATGTGTGGCGGAAGAGCACTTCACAGCACTTCGACCTCGGCGCAGTAATATCATCACTCCTGAAAACTCCCCCTCTCCCTCTTCCGTCAATACAACCAACGTGGCCTGCACTATCACTATCAGTGAGAGGGAGTTTTCAGGAGTGAACGTGTTAACGTTGACAGCACTAATATATACGTATATATATATATATTAGTGCTGTCAAATGATTAATTGCAATGAATCGCTTCCAAAATAAAAGTTTTTGTTTACATAATATGTGTGTGTACTGTGTATATTTATTATGTATATATAAATACACACACAACATATTTTTCTTAAATATATACATGCATGTGTGTGTATTTATATATACATAATAAATATACACAGTACTCACACATATATATATATATGTATATGTTCATGTACACCGGCTAGGTTCATAATTCCATCTACAACATGTTTGAAACTTGAAAAGTGATTTTCACACATACATACCCATATAAACTAACTGGATGAAACCTTTGAAAGAGGACACCATTTCATAACCCCAATGACATGTCCATGCTCACTCAGCCCAACAACTAGTGTCGATAAGGGATGAATGAAGCAACTCATCTTATGACCCTGTAGCTTTATGAAGGCCATATAATGGATAGTTTGCATTGTATGTTGTTATAGCATTTAAGTAAACAAGGCCACTGTATGAGTTCTCACCTAAGACTATGGCAAGAGACAATGTCACATTCTTGATATTTGCTTGTTCCTTCACCCCTTAAATGTACAATACAATACACTGTATTTGAGTTCTACTTGAGTATAAAAATAGTATAGATAAAAAGAAATGTTTTGAGTTGCAAATAATTCATAATGATGCAGTACTTTGTATAGTTATGAACTTTACCTTTTCAATAATTTAACCGCACTTCAAATAGTGCTTTTCACAATTTTGCATGGTTGCAAAGCAGGTTTACATATTGTACATATGTGACCCTGGACCAAAAAAACAGTCTTAAGTAGCACAGGTATATCTGTAATAGCCAAAATACATTGTATGGGTCAAAATTATCGATTTTTCTTTTATTCCAAAAATCATTAGGATATTAAGTAAAGATCATGTTCAATGAAGATATTTAGTAAATTTCCTACCGTGAATATATATAAACCTAATTTTGATTAGTAATATGCATTGCTAAGGACTTCATTTGGACAACTTTAAAGGTGATTTTTTTGCACCCTCATATTCCAGATTTTCAAATAGTTGTATCTTGGCCAAATATTATCCTATCATAACAAACAATGCATTCCATCAATGGAAAGCTTATTTGTCCAGCTTTCAGATGATTTATAAATCTTAATTTAAAAAAATTGACCCTTATGACTGGTTTTGTGGTCCAGGCCAGGGTCACATATAGAAAGTAGTTACAAACAGTGGCGGACTGGCCATCTGGAGCACCGGGACTTTTCCCGGTGGGCCGCTGTACAATGTGGGTCGGCCTATTGCGTAAATATATATAAAAAATGAATTGTAGTAAAGGTATATCCTTCCATCGGCCCAGACAAATGGCCCGCGTGGCCCACTTGATTCAAAAATTCTAATTAATTTAGCGTGCTCCGGCTCAGTGCAGCAGTCAAAAGCGCTCGTCAGTGTCAAAATGTTTGAAATATCCAATCAAGGCTGGATTTACTGTTCACAGATGCTGAGATGCGCGAGACTTGAATGCGAGCTGAGGTAAGATGTAAGATGTAAGCAGCTAAATATGACGAGACAATTCAGGAATATTTTCCAACCGTTTACAATAATAATAATAATAAAAAAAAGTTAAACGACAGACGTTAATTTTCAAGAACGCAAACTACTTCTGGCCTTTTCAAATTCATCAGATTTTAATGCCATTTATGTTATTCGTCACAATGTAGCCTACATAACATATGAGTTTTCAGCAGACATGAGATAAGAGTTAATGTATATCTCTATAGGCATTCTTCCATGATTTCACGTGTCTAAGAAAATGTTTAAAAATCTATAAAAATCATTCTCAATTCTCAATTTCCAAACAAAGTTTGGAAATGCCCTAGAAAAGTGGGGTTTTGGACGATATCAGCATAAATCCTTATCATTTTTTGGTGCAAATACATTAAAGTAACTTGTCATTATCCTTGAAGACTAGCAATAATAATTTTCATTTTGATTACATAATAATGGCAATATATACATGTTAAAGTCAGACATGCCCACTTGCCAGCTGTGATGCCTGGTTACTGGTTTAAACTTGGCCCAGGTTTGTAATAGATTTTTGGGTCAGCACACCTTAATAGCTTCAACAATTGATTGCCAATTAAGTTTAGAATACAATGAACTAATTAGAACACAATTTAGGTCAGATAGTTTACAAATATTAAATTTAAAATTTAAGTTTTTTTCTATGTATAAACTGTTTATGTACTGTAATAAAATATGTTTTTGTAGTTTGTGTTTTTCCCTTATCCGTGCAAAATTATCACAAATTAAAAAGGATTCATGCCAATATTGTCCAAAACCCCTCTTTTCTAGGGCATTTCCAAACTTTTGGAGGGCAGTGTAGGTATTTAACTTTAGTGATATTAAACCGTCCCTCGTAAAAATTATTCAAAATGATTTACTATTTGTCATATACACCAGGAAAGACAAATTATAATGTAAAGAATTATGCCATTCATTTATGGTGTCGTGTGGTGCTATGTGTTGTTTGGTGGGCCGCTCTGTGCCAACAAGTCCAGGGCTACTCATCCAGAGTGATTTTTCTCACTCTGGATGAGTACAGTTCTTGGAGAGTGGGGAGGGTTGTACCAATGATTTGCTCAGCAGTCCGAACTACCCTCCGTAGTCTTCTGAGGTCAGATTTGGTAGCTGAGCTGAACCAGACAGTTATTGACGTGCAGAGGACGGATTCAATGATGGCAGAGTTAGAACTGTATCAGCAGCTCCTGTGGCAGGTAGAACTTCCTCAGCTGGCGAAGGAAGTACAACCTCTGCTGCGCCTTTTTCACAATGGACTCCATGTGATTGTCCCACTTCAGACTCATCACCATCCTGGATGAGGCCGATCAGTGTGGTGTCGTCTGCAAACTTCAGTAGCTTGACAGAGGGGTCTTTAGATGTGCAGTCGTTGGTGTAGAGCAGGGGCCGCTAGTTGCCCATCCCTACTCTACACCAACGACAACGACTGTGTGTCTTTTAGTATGGCCCGCTGGATTATATTAGACTCGGATGATCAAATTTAAAACATTTGAAAAGTTTATGATGTTAATACTGTCTCCAAACAGGAGAGGTCGCTAGTTTTCAACTGCTCACCTATTAATAACAGCGCAGTAGGACGTGCACTCTAACATAAACATTTACTAACATTAGCAAATAAAACCTGGCCATGAAAACAGTATTTTCCAGTCAAGATCGTAAACAGATTATATTTTTACCAAGTTCAAGGGCATACCCATATATTTGGATTGTTTTGAAATCTGTATTGTTATTTAAATCGCCATCACACCACTGCTCACAAACAACGGGGACGCCAGAGTTGCACTTGCATCAAATTTCAAAGGTAAAATGCATAGTAAACAAAACCTTTTTGCAAAATGCATGCCAGAAATGTTTGCACTGAACTGTGGTTCCTTAGGGGGTTTCTGTTAAGGGTTTCCGTGGGTTTAATTGTTTAAATTTAAGGCCATGACAACTCAAATGGTACGAAAAGTCTTAATTTTAAGAGGTCTTAAATTTGGGGATGGAAAGACAAGAATTGCTATGTAGATTAATATGTCGATTAAACTTCAAAAGGCTGTGATTTCATTTCACTGAAAGCTGCAGTTTCAAAGTCAGGCGCTGGGGCTTTGTGTACTGCTGCTATCGGGGAAACCGCTATATTCTGCAGTTCTGAATGTGAAAGTAAACCTGCTGGCAGAGATCGAATTTGCTTTTTCAATAAGCCCATCTGCTATTTTTGCTACATATTTTTAAATGTGAACCAGTGGATCAGCAAGAAGCTAATGCATTATAAAAAAATAAACAATTAAAGAGTCCAAGATATATGTAATTTAATATAATAATTGATTGATAATAATTGTTAAAATTAATATAATAATTCATACTTGACTCTTTCCTTTTGTTAAAAATTGTTTAAAGACTGAAATGTTAAGTTTAGGTCTTAAAAAGGTCTAAAGGTCTTAAATTTGAAAAAGTGAATTTTGAGTATTTTTTTTTAAATAAGCCCTTTTTAACTGTCCTCTTAGGTTGTTTTGAGAATATTCTGTTGGCCACTAATAAAAAGTAAGACCTCTGTACATTCAGACAATACAATTAAGATGTTTACATTGGCTTGTTGGGGTAATATTGCTGTCAACTGACAACAAAGTTTCGCTTCTGAATTAGTATAGCTGCACAAGTTTTATAGTTAATAATATCTTTTAAAAACAAATTACATTAATTATACTTTGATTTCCTTCAATAAAAAGGAGATTGAGTAAAACGATGTAAAAGGTGTGTAGACGTGGATTAGTAATCTGGCCCCTTGGTATAAATTAGAAAAATTCTGGCCCTCGTCACTATCAAAGTTGCCCATTCCTGGTGTAGAGGGAGAAGAGCAGTGGGGAGAGAACACAGCCCTGAGGAGCTCCAGTGCTGATCGTACGGGTGCTGATGAGAATTTTCCCAGCCTCACTAGCTGCTGCCTGTCTATCAGGAAGCTGGTGATCCACTGACAGATGGAGGTGGGGATGGAGAGCTGTGTCAGTTTATTCTGAAGGGTGTCCGGGATGATGGTGTTAAAAGCGGAGCTGAAGTCTACAAACAGGATCCTCACATAAGTCCCTGGTCTGTCCAGATGTTGCAGGATGTAGTGCAGTCCCATGTTGACTGCATCATCCACAGACCTGTTTGCTCTGTAGGCAAACTGCAGGGGGTCCAGTAAGGGTCCAGTGATGTCCTTCAGATAAGCCAAAACCAGTCTTTCAAATGATTTCATGGCCACAGACGTTAGAGCCACAGGTCATTAAGTCCAGTAATTTTGGGTTTCTTTGGGACGGGGATGATGGTGGAGCGTTTGAAGCATGAGGGGACTTTGCACAGCTCCAGTGATCTGTTGAAGATCTGTGTGAAGATGGGGGCCAGCTGGTCAGCACAGGTTTTTAGGCAGGCTGGTGACACACCGTCTGGGCCTGGTGCTTTCCTTCTTTTGTTCTTTTTGAAGACCTGCCGCACGTCATCTTCTCTTATCTGCAGTGCAGGTGTGGGGGAGAGGGAGAGGGGGGTTGCAGGAGGTGTGAATGGTGTTTTTTTCAAATCTGCAATATAATTTATTCAGATCGTCTGCCAGTTGTTGATTCTCCAATCTGGGGGATGGTGTCTTGTAACTGGTGATGTATTTCATGCCTTTCCACACTGAAGCAGAATCACTGGAAGATAATTTGTTCCCTAGCTTGCCAGAATAATTCCTCTCTGCCACTCTGATCTCCTTTTCCAGTGTGTATTTGGCCTGTTTATACAGGACTTTATCCCCCTTTCTGTAAGCATCTTCTTTGGCCTGACGGAGCTGTCTGAGTTTTGCAGTGAACCATGGTTTGTCGTTGTTGTAGGTTAAATGAGTCCTGGTAGGAATACACATATCTTCACAGAAACTGATATAAGATGTTACAGTCTCTGTGAGCTCATCAAGATCGTTTGCAGCAGCTTCAAAAACAGTCCAATCTGTAAGGTCGAAACAGACTTTTAAATCTTGCTCTGCTTCATTAGTCCATCTTTTAACAGTCCTTAATAGAGGTTTAGCTGATTTCAGTTTCTGCCTTTAGGTCGGTATAAGATGAACCAAACAGTGATCAGAGAGACCTAAAGCTGCCCGTGGGACAGAGTGATATGCATCCTTTATCGCTGTGTAACAGTGATACAATATATTACTGTGTGGGACATGTGATGTGCTGTCTGTATTTTGGCAGTTCACAGGAGAGATGTGCTTTATTAAAGTCCCCGAGAATGATTAAAACAGACTCCTGGTGTTTTTGTTCCGTGTCTGTGATCAGATCAGTGAGTTTCTGTAAAGCTGAGCTCACGTGCACTTGCAGAGGGAAGTAGACACTCACGAGAATGAACGAGCAAATCTCCCTCGGCAAATAGAACGGCTTGCAGTTAATGAAGAGCGTTTCTATATCTGAACAGCACATCTTCTTTAACACAGTTACATCTGTACACCACCTCTCATTGATGTAAACGCACGTCCTGCCGCCGCGTGATTTCCCCGCTGATTCTGCGTCCACTGATACCACTGTACCACTGATTTTTTTTAAACAGTTATATGTTAAGAATTTTAAACTAATATAACTTAAAAACATACAAGCAAGTAGCAAATAATAAAGAGGAGCATAGAAACATATAAACAACAAACAAAGAGTGCTTTCAGTATTTAAGATTATCTGCACGTTTTCCATTCAAGAACTGTGAGTGATTTTTCTTCATCTATTGGGGAGAGTGGGGATGGTTGCAACATTTTTGCATTTCCTTTAGTTTTTCAGAGACTGTTTGCATTAGAAAGCCATCATTTTAATACAGTAAAGCCACATCAGTCGGCTACTCACCCACATTGCTGTAACACGTGCACATATGATTATATACATACAATTCATACTTGAATAGACAAAGTCAAATGTTGCAACTGACCCCACAACAGGGCATTCATTAAAATGTAATTAAAACCATTCTTAAATATCATTTTGCAGTTTCTTTATTTTATTTGTGCATAGACATGGTCTTTAATAAGTTAAATTGGCTGTATAAAAACAAAGAATAGTAAATGGAAGAAAAAAAATTCAAGTAAAAACCTTGTCTTGGTTAATTATTACAATACATTTGAACTTCAAAATACTAATTTAATCAGAATCACGACACTAAAATGTAATAATAGCCTACTTCTGTTAACATCTGTGAAAGGTTACTGAACTAAGGTCAGTTGCATGAACATAGTCACTAACTTAAGACTGTCTTAAGAACTAGTTTGATCAACTAGCAGCTAACCAAGTGTATCAATGTTGTGGTAATGGACAGCATGGTGCAACTGTCCCTACACTTGACAGCCTGATAAAACTTGGAATAATAGCTTGACTCAAAATCTTTGACACATGCTAGCTATGCCTATTAGAAGCTAAGAAACGTCCAGGTTACGTATGTAACCATGGTTCCCCGAGGGAACGAGACGCTACGTCGAAAACGCTATGGGAACGCCTTTCAGCGATATCAAGCTCTGAATCATATGTGTAATCAGTCCAATTGATGGCGAGACGTCAGGTGCGGGTGACGTCATGACCAGGAAGCTTAAAAGCACGTGAGGTGCAGCCGGCTTCAGCTTCCAGGAATGAAGCATAGCTCTAGTAGGGATGCCGGAAGTATGGCCCTGCGACGCAGCGTCTCGTTCCCTCGGGGAACCATGGTTACATACGTAACCTGGACGTTCCCCTTCAGGAACTCGAGCTGCGTCGAAAACGCTATGGGAACGAGATGTCCACGCCGCCAGACTTGCAAATCCCTGCCAAGTGTGGAAGAGCACAGCTATGGCAAGAGAACAGAGGAGCCTAGAGTGGCTCGCAAATCTAGGTCATAGAACCTGACGAAGGTGAGGGGCGTAGACCATCCCGCAGCGTTGCAGATGTCCTGCATAGGCACACCTGCCAGAAAGGCCTTAGAGGCCGCCACACTTCTCATTGAGTGAGCCTTGACCCCCAATGGCGAGGGGAGATCAGAGGACTCGAAGCTATAGAATAGCATCTTGATCCACCACATAGCGTAAGCTTCTCTGGCCGGAGGCCTCAGCCTCATCACACCGTGG
This sequence comes from Aspiorhynchus laticeps, assembly GCA_023376895.1. NCBI lineage: Eukaryota > Metazoa > Chordata > Actinopteri > Cypriniformes > Cyprinidae > Aspiorhynchus > Aspiorhynchus laticeps. The sequence goes on along the minus strand of JALXFT010004430.1, from coordinate 159,392 downwards.
AGGAAACGTGTAACCAGGGGGTCCTTGCCCACTGACTGACCACCAAGAGGGGCGTGGTATAGAGCCGTCGAGAAGAGAAATCAGGTCCGAGAACCACACTCGGCCCGGCCAGAACGGGGCTACTAGCAAAAGATGGACCCCGTCCCGGCGCACTCTCTCTAGAACTCCCAGGAGCAGAGCGATCGGGGGAAAAGCGTACAGACGAAGCCTCGGCCAAGTCTGTACCATAGCATCCAGCCCCAGTGGAGCTGGATGAGTCAGAGAGAACCAGAGGGGACAGTGCGATGTCTGACGAGTCGCAAACAAATCCACCTGGGCCTGGCCAAAAACTCTCCATATCTGCTTCACCACCTCGGGGTGAAGCATCCATTCCCCGGGCCTCGGCCCCTGCCTCGACAGGATGTCTGCTCCCATATTGAGATACCCAGGAATATGAACTGCTCTCATTGAGAGAAGTTTGTCCTGAGACCACACAAGGATCTGGTGCGCCAGCTTGTATAAGGGGCGCGAACGCAGACCTCCCTGGTGGTTTATGTAAAAGACCACCGCTGTGTTGTCGGTGCGCACCAACACATGGCGATCTCTTAGGTCTGGAAGAAAGTGTTTGAGTGCTCGAAACACGGGCAGCATCTCCCGGTAGTTGATGTGCCACGTGAGATGGCGACCACTCCACAGACCGCGGGCAGGGTGGCCACTCATGACCGCTCCCCAACCGGTGAGGGACGCGTCTGTAGCTAGCATTACGCGGCGACAAGGAGCTCCCAGCACCAGGCCCTGAGACAAGAACCAAGGTTTCCTCCACATGTCTAAGGCACGTAGGCATCGCCGCGTGACCTTGATCATGCGAAGCGGGTTTCCCCTCGGGGAGAACCCCTTGGTCTTGAGCCACCACTGTAGGGGTCTCATGTACAGCAGGCCAAAAGATATCACGTTGGATGCAGCTGCCATCAGACCCAGCAGTCTCTGGAACTGCTTGACAGTGAGTGACTGGCCTTCTCTCACTCTCCTGACTGCCGTGAGGATCGACTCGATCCGAGCAGGGGACATACGTGCCTGCATCGTGGTCGAATCCCACACCACGCCCAGATAAGTGATTCTCTGTACTGGAGAAAGCACACTTTTCTGGCGTTAAGTCTTAACCCCAGCTCTTTGTGAGCGAGAACGACATCTCAATGCCGAACCGCCATCTGCTCTGATTGAGCTAGTATCAACCAAATGTCGATGTGGTTGAGTATGCGGATGCCCTGGAGTCACCGAAGAGCCAGCACAGCATCCACATACTCCGTAAAAGTGCGGGGTGAGATTGCAAGGCCGAAGGGAAGAACCCGATATTGGTACGCTTTGCCCCCAAAGCAAACCTCGGGAACTTCCTGTTATGGGGAAGGATGGAGATGGGAAGTATGCATTTTTTAGATCGATCGTGACAAACCAGTCCTCGGACCTGGTCTGAGACACGACCTGCTCGAAGAGAGCATCCTGAACTTCGGTCACATGACTGAGCGGTTCAGTTGACACGGATCTAAAATAGGACGCAGCCCTCCATCCTCCTTGGGAACAATGAAGTACCGGCTGTAGAACCCGGACTCTCTGTCAAGAGGAGGGACCACCTCGATGGTCTCCTTCCTCAAGAGAGCATTCACGTCTTATTCCATTACCAGAGCCTGCTCGGGACCCATTAGTGTGGGAATGACCCAGTTGAAAGGTGGCGGCGGAGTACCGAACCGAAGCCTCATTCTACAGTGTGCAGGACCCATCGAGACACATTTGGCAGTAGTTTCCACGCTGCCAAATAGCCTACTAAGAGAACCAGTCTCTCAAGACTGGCCTCTGGTGTGCTTAGAGCTGCTAGCTCGGTGCCCTGAAGCGGAGGACCGGCAGGGGACGGCCGCTCTAGCTGCTCTAGAGACCCCCGAAAGGGTGGCGAGCCTCTCATTTCCGCTACGTTTCCGGGCGGGAGAGACTGAGAGAAGTGCTCGCTGGAGACCGCTGCGCCCTGGAACACTGGCAGGGTTGGTAGACCAATCTCCTGAGGGCACAGAGGAGAGACGGGCACCGTGTAATGCGGTGTACCCCGCTCTTCCCCAGAGGGGCCTGCCCTCATAAGTCCTGGGCCATGGGCATCAGGACTGCCTCTGAAGCCTTCTATGAAAACGACGGTCCTCAGACCCACGTCATCTCCTAGGAAGACTAGACTGATAGAACCAGAGTCTACTCAGGTAGGACCCATTGAGACATGCTTGGCAGGGGCTCCCACACCGCCAGGTGACCTACTAAGGGGACCAGTCTCTCAAGACTGGCCTCTGGTGCACTTAGAGCGGCTAGCTCGGTGCCCTGAAGCGGAGGACCGGCAGGAGACGGCCGATCTAGCTGCTCTAGAGACCCCCGAAGGGGTGGCGAGCCTCCCAGCACCGCTACTTTTCCGGGCGGAAGAGACTGAGAGAAGCGCTCGCTGGAGACCGCCGCGCCCTGGAACACTGGCAGGGTTGGCAGACCGATCTCCTGAGGGCACTGATGAGAGACGGGCACCGTGTGATGCGGTGTACACTGCTCTTCCCCAGAGGGGGCCGGCCCTCAAAAGCCCTGGGCCATAGGCATCAGGACTTTCTAGCCGAAGACTATCCAGTGAGAATGACGGTCCGCAGATCCGCCTTCTTCTAGAAGCCTTCGGCCCGGGAGCACCACTCTGACTCCAAAGTTCTAGGGAGTACGAGAAGTGACGTTTCCCAAATGAGGAGCTGGAACATGATTGGGGCTGCTACCGCCCAACAGCCCCTGCTGACCACCTCAGCCTCCTCGGAGGAAGAAAGGTAAACATAGTGCTCTCACTCGAGAAATTATCCCAAGATGCTCCTGTATAGTTATATATATATATATATATATATATATATATATATATATATATATATATATAATATCTACTTCTCATAGTCAGATGAAATACCTCATTTAATTCCTCAAATTAAATGCAGCAAAACAACCAGACAAGTAAACACGGTCTGATGTGAAAAGATTCAATATAATGAACTGAGAATGACCGTAATGCACGCGTTGCCTCGGCAACACGCGAGCCACTCGGATGAAAAACAATACCAATCTCCTCGGAGAAAGATAGCTGCAGCAGCGCGCTCACACAAAGGGGGAAGAACCGCAGCGCGGGCTTCCGTACTCCGAGAGAGCGCTAGATCTGGGGAATGCAGGTGGAGATAGGGCGAGCCCGTCTCCAACCCGTCCGCCAGATCCATGTGCGATCCCCGCGAACTCAATCGCCGCCGTGCCTCAGCAGCAGCGGGACCAGAACCGCGAGATCACAGGCACAGACATAGCGTGCCCGGCGGGAGCGCTACGTATTGCAGCGGGGAAAGCACAATCAGCCTTTTTTTTTCTCGAGAGAGTTGACTGCACAAGCTGCGTTCCGCTGACATGTTGCTCATAATGATATTCGTTCACAATATGCTTATGCAAACAATATGCTTGTGCAACTGCTTTACGAAAGCTCATCGACGCCTCCATGTCCACCTCCTCGGAGGAAGACAGGCGGAGCATCGCCCTCTCTCCGAGGGGAAGAAAACCGCGGGGCGGGCTTCCGATCCCAGAGAGCAGGCGCTGGATCTGATGGGAAAGGAAGAAGATAGGGACTCGCCCGTCTTCATTCCCGCCACCTGATCCATCTGCTCAAAGAGAGCTTCGGGGAGTGAAGCATACCAGAGCATGTGAGCGGAGCTGAGCGGTGAGAATTCCCGCTCCCCGCTCACGTGGATGTTCGCTCCCCCGCTCCACCACTCAAAGTTACAGCAGACCGCTCCACTCATTTCCGCTCCCCGCTCACCTACAATTTCATCCCGCTCCGGTGAAATCGCTCCACGCTCGCTCACATTTAAAATTCCTCTGCATGCCTAACACCTGCCGTTTTCAACTGAAGCCTTGGGACACACTGTCTGCGTGGCGGACGTGGAGCGGGTTTGTTGCGTAACTGCTGCGGAAAAATCCGCTTCACTTCTATTGTTGCGGGGCCGCTGTTGCGGTGTGGTTGGACCGGCAAACCTGATACGTGCATATCCCACAGGCAGTGTGGCTGCTCTAATCTGTTAACATAGGCGCGGAAAGGAAAATCAACCCGCAGCAAACCCGCTCTGCGACGCGTCCGCCACGCAGCCTATATCCTATAAAGAACTCACAGCAACATCAGTCAAAATAGAACATATATTTATATCTCTTTCTCTATGAGATAAAAAAAATCACGGACAGGGTTAAGTAGGCTACATTAAAATATTCGTATGACAAAACTTATTTAATTGATTATTAGCCAATATTTCCTATTTCAACCATATTCAAAATGCTCACGTTTTGCTCTGGCCTCCCCATGTTCGCTCAGCACACTGTCATGTTTCCTCATGATGTGTCTTTTTAGATTAAAATACGAATCCTTACTTATTGAAATCGTATCACCACATTCCTGTTCATGTTCAACATCGTTATCATCTATTTTTTTGACAGGAATTGTGCACCTGTATGACCTGTCGGTTTGCTTTTGGAAATATTTCACGAACTCCATCTCTCCTTCACAACGAACGATTTTTGAAGTGTAGGCTGACAGTTTTGTTAATTGTTGAAGGCACAGGTGAATTCTGGGTGGATTTGTGCATGCCCTAGACTCGTGGTGTGAGCGGTATCGGAGCGGAACAGGAGCGAGACAGAGCGATCGCTCCGGCCTTTGAATAAAAACCCGCTCCGCGCTCCGACTATATTTCGTACGCTCCGCTCCGCGCTCGCTCCACGCTCCGCTCCGCTCACATGCTCTGAAGCATACGCAGTGGAAGCCGCTCACAATGCGGGCAGTCGACCCCCTCGAGAGCCGACTCTGCGTGCTTCGCTCCCAAGCAGACCACGCACAAACTGTGTGTATCCCCACTTGTAATGTAGCATGAGCAGGGAGACACACAATCTATAACGTGAACTGCTTTCTTTCGCCCTTATGTTTTGTCTTTGCCTCGGCTTTAGACACACGGGAGCTTTATGTGTTGCTGGACTTGTAACTTGGCAAACAACATTAAATAAGACTCACAGAACATAGATCGTGACTGACACACACAGAGAGCTTTGCTGAATGACAAAAGCTGAAGCCGGCTGCACCTCACGTGCTTTTAATCTTCCTGGTCATGACGTCACCCGCACCTGACGTCTCGCCATCAATTGGACTGATTACACATATGATTCAGAGCTTGATATCGCTGAAAGGGTTCCCATAGCGTTTTCGACGCAGCTCGAGTTCCTGAAGGGGAAACACGGATATAAATCATGTTTTTACAATGCTTCACACAAACAACTTAGACAGTATGACAAAAAAAAATCTGATTATTAAAAAAAAACTTTTTTTACCATGAAAATTATTTTTTGTAAAAGGAATGGTCACATGTGCCTGATTTTATCCAGGATGGATGGGGGGGGGGGCTGATTTAGCATGTGCAGTATGAATATCATCACTGTAGCTCATTCCTGATTGAAGAAATAAACCATGCTGCAACGGTCCCCACTCTCATACTGTTGTTTTTTACTATGACATCATAGACATCTATTAAGCTGCATTCACGCACGGATCTCTTTTGAAATATAAGAAGTAATGAGGTTTGTCCTGTCCGTTCAATCACTTAAGACATAACTGGCTGTGTTTACATTAATTTTGCATCATTTTGAGACGAAAGTACATTAAACCACTTACACGGAGTCGCACACAGCAGCATGTGCGAGCAGTCTACACAAACAAAGCGCACGTCAGCATTTGAAATTGAAAGCAGCCTGTTACTGAGGTTCATATTTTAAATATATAAGTCCACTGCATTCCAAACCACATAAATGATGACTTCGTAGAGCCTTTGTAAGGTAAATATCAACGGGTGAGACCGCACACTTCAAGTGTAACATCAAACAAAGTGCGCGTCTCTCACAGCGCATCCTGTGCAATGAAGCCCGTGAATGTCCTTGTAATTCAATTCAACCTTTCCGAACTTTGAAATATTATTTCACGGACGGTTCGAGTGGTGTTTGTGTGTGAGGAATTCGAAGCAAGCAGATACGTGTGTTTCTAAAGCAAACTCAGTGTCATCGCACATCTGGTTAAAAACTAAGCTCAGAATCGATTCTGAATCGTTGGGGAGAGAATCACGATGCATCGATGCATATATTTTTTTTTCCCCACCCCTACTAACTATTAGGCCATGACTTCCCCTGTAGATGTTAATAAAACACAATCTAATAGGTAGAAAAATGTATTTATTGATGGTTTCTGGCTGTAGCTGTATCCCTTAGCCACAACCACGAATAACACATAATGACTGTATTTGCATTACTGTAAGGGTAGGTTTACGTTTGTAGTAGGCGTGGACGTTAATAAACCATAATTTGGCACGTATACAACGTCATTTGTTGGAGATATGCAGCAAAAAATAATAGACAAAAAATGGATAATAGAAAGCGCAAAGGCAGCGCTGAAAAGGCCATAATAAAAAAAAGAAAGCTCTAGAAAAATACAATGAATAACAAAGGCTGTAGAGAACAGTGCACTATTACAGACTTATATACTGAGGTTTTAATTACATTATTTTAAAATAGTCAGTCATGAACTAAAGTGGGCCGGTCTAAGGCATGAAACTCCAGGGCTGAAAATGAGTCCCACTTCGGCCCTGGCAGGGATTGTTCTTTACTTTCCAAATTATCATTCTGAAAATTAAAAAAAGCACATTTCATAACACTATTCATCATTTTTGTGTGATGTCACAGCTTTATAGGAACGCACACCTTTACTTAAAAACGCATAAAATAACCCTTTATTCCAACATAGTGTGTCCAAAATCACGTACTGTCTGAGTAGGTACTACATTTGAATGTGTGGTTGAACAGCAGATTAAGAACTCTAACTCCTCTACCTGTCACCTAGATCCTATTCTGACATACGTACTCAAAAACTTCCTCCCTTCTCTCATTATACCTATCACCCACATGATAAATTGTTCTCTATCGATTGGTTATGTACCGCTGGAATTGAAAATAGCTATGAACACCCCTGTACTTAAAAGACCTGGCCTTGACGACACTGTTCTAAATAACTTCAGACCAATCTCTAATCTTCCTTTTTTATCCAAAGCCCTAGAAAAGATGGTCGCCAAACAATTACAGACTCACTTAGATAAAAAATAATCTGTATGAATCATTTCAGTCCGGATTTCGCCCTCTCCATAGTATAGAAACTGCCCTTCTAAGAGTAGTGAATGACCTCCTCCTCGCCTATGACTCAGGTGCCCTTAGCCTTCTGGTTCTTTTAGACCTGAGTGCAGCTTTTGATACTCTTTTGTCGGAGATCAGCATTACTGACACTGTCTTACAGTGCTAGGTTCATATCTCTCAGACAGGCAACAGTTCATTAGAATTGATAAATCCAAATCTCATTCTGTCATTTTTTTCTCGTGGCGTATCTCAAGGATCTGTCCTTGGTCCACCCCTATTCTTAATCTATATGCTTCCTCTGGGTCAGATCATCCGGCGACATGGTCTAAATTTCCACAGTTTTGCCGATGATATGCAAATCTATTTTACCATGCAGCCCAGTTCTGCCCCCCCCCCCTTCATTGTTTACATCTTGCTTACAAGATCTAAAAGTATGGATGGCCCAAAACGTCTTAAATAAGTTAAATACTGAAAAAAAATTAATTTCTGTTAGTTGGCCCTAAATCTCTTGTCTCCTCCCAACCTGACTACTCCATTAACATTGACATTAACATTGTTATAATCCATCCCTCTCCCACTATATACAATCTTGGTATAATGTTTGATTCTAGTCTACATTTTGAATCCCATATCAATCAGCTTGTCAAATCCTGTTTTTTCACCTTCGTAATATTGTCAGTCTACGACCTTGTTTATTTCAAAGATGCTGAAACTGTTGTCCATGCGTTTATTACGTCATGTTTGGATTATTGTAACACCTTGTTTATGGCCTGCCCAACAAAGTCCTGAATCTCTTGCAGCTAATTCAAAATGCAGCTGCTCGTGTTCTTACATCTACCAAAAAATCAGCCCACATCACTCCGGTTTTACAGCAATTACATTGGCTCCCTGTCACCTATCGTATTCAGTTTAAGATTCTTGTTTTAGTTTTCAAGGCCCATCATGGTTTAGCACCTTCCTACCTTTCTTAATTAATTCTCCCTTATGTCCCTGCCCAGGGGCATCGCTAGACCCCTTTTACTGGGGCACGTGCCCCAGTGTAAATCTACTGTGCCCCAGTATAAATCTCAAGTTTAAGTTTTAACAGTTTACTTTATTTGTCAGTGTATTCATTTACAATGATAATCGCGGCAAATAAACTGGTCTATATGCAACGTAGTAACCTAATTCACGCTTGTAAAAGCGACGCAGTTGCGCACTTTAACTGTAAACACAAACTCGTGCCGTCCTTTTGCGCAGAAATGCCTCCATCGCGATATGATTGGATATGGTCGGTTATGATTGAATGTGAATGGTTCATGCAATAAATCAATGTGCTAAAGTCATTTTTGATGCGATCGACCCGGGTTCGATTCCGCCCTTTACCAAACTTTTTTTTTTTCTCCTCCATTTTCAAATCTCATATCACATCAGGTAGGTGTAGGGAGGGCTTATATTGTCCCATCTAAAAATTTGAATTAAAATTATAATTTACACTCAATGTTATTATTGCATACTGTTTTATAATGTATAGCCTACTATAAGGTGCAGGTAATTGCCACTATTGAAATTAGTATAAATAGCAGAAATTCCTGCTATTTTAACATAGTGTAAATAGAATCTATTGTTATTTGCACTTAGCGTAAACAGCACATCGCTAAGAAAATACTGCTATTTTCACTTATTGTGAATAGCATCTAACTAAGATTAAATGCTGTAGAAGTGTTGTTCATTCCTAGTTCATGTTAACTAATGTTAGCCTAACTAATGAAGTCTTTCCAAAATATTGTTCAAATTGTTACTGCCTTTCGTTATTATTTTGGAATAAAATGTAAAAATGCATACAACACTATGAAATGTATAATAATTATTTAAAATATTAAATAAATAAAAACTAATGTTAATAAAATACAAAATATAATTATTTTTATTATCTCTTTTTATATAATGATTATTTAACCAAGAAAATGCGAAAACATTAAGTGTAACAGGCACATGAATTTATATATAGAGCATATAATTGCCTCCTCATTTTAAAACACCACCGCACGCCACTGATGTAAACATGACCAAACTAAATTAATTCTCTAAATAATAGCGATCATCTTATTTTGATCATTATTGTACGGTGGCCTAGAAGTGCAAAACAAATCACGATTCAGAAAACAAAATAACAAATTACAAACGCAAATGCAAATATAAAAAACAAAATAACAATTAACAAAACACAACAACAATTCCGAAAACATTATAAGTCAGAAAACACAATGACAAATTCGAAAACAAAACAACAAGTCAGAAAACACAACGACAAATCAGACAATCCGGAAGAGGTAGGTATAGTTTGAGACAGCGCCATTGGTTTGGGAATAGATTACTCACTGCTGACTGGATGAGACATCTGTCAATCAAGGTGTACAGAACTAGAAGTAGCACAGCAGAATGAACTGAAGCATCAGTTTCAGTAATGCTTCAGTGGTGCAGATGGTAAATTGTGTGTCATGTCTTTTTGACGCGATCGACCAGCGGTTCGATCCCACCTTTGGCCGATCTTTTTTTTTTTCTCCCTTTTCAAATCTCATATCGCATCGTAAAGGCATTTATTTTCAATAAAAATTATATTGTTATAATCAAAAAGTTGAAAATAAAGTATCAGGTAGGGTTTTACACTATGTTAAAATAGAAGGATGTTCTGCTATGTATACTAACGTTACTTGTTGCAAATAGTGGCAATTATCTGCACTTCAGTATTGTAGTACAGTATAAAATAGTATGCAATAATGAGGTATTGAGTGTAAATTATCATTTTAATTCAAATTATTTTAAATGAATGCCACCTTATTGGTACAATATAAAGCCCTCTCTGCACCTACCCTAACCCTAGCCGTTACTTTATTTTCAACTTTTTGATTATTTCCTTAATTTTTATTGAAAATAAATGCCTTTACGATGCGATATGAGATTTGAAAAGGGAGAGAAAAAAAAAAGTTCTGCCAATCGGCCAAAGGTGGGATCGAACCGCTGGTCGATCGCGTCAAAAAGACAATACTCATAATTTACCATCTGCTCCACTGGAGCTGATCATTCAGTTCACTCTGCTGTGCTTCTTCTGGTTCTGTACACCTTGATTGACAGATGTCTCATCCAGTCAGCAGTGAGTAATCTATTCCCAAACCAATGGCGCTGTCTCAAACTATACCTACCTCTTCCGGTTTGTCTGATTTGTTTTTGTGTTTTCTGACTTGTTATTTTGTTTTCGAATTTGTCATTGTGTTTTCTGACTTGTTATAATGTTTTCGGGATTGTCGTCGTGTTTTCTGAATTGTTATTTTGTTTTTTATATTTGCATTTGCATTTGTAATTTGTTATTTTGTTTTTTCAGAATTGGGATTTGTTTTGCACTTCTAGGCCACCGTATTATTGGCTCCTGTAGATGAATCACATTAAGTTTATTGATTTGTTTATGTTAAAACTATGTAATCTAAATGGATGGAAAATTGTTATGCAATTGAACAACATAAAATGTAAATTTAGACCAAATAATTTTTTTTGAGTGTATGTGCTATTATAGGCAGTACAGTTTAATGCTCAAAAAATGAACCAACCTTGTTTGGACTTGGCTGGGAAACCGGGGAATACCTTTGTTTTGTTTTGTTTTTCTAGATTAAATATGCTCTTATTTTAGTTGGAGCCATAAAATTATTGGTTTCTTGAAATATTGTAATTGTTAATTCTTGAAAAGGTGTAATTATTCATTGTTATCATATAATGTAGAAGAATGCAGATGTGCAAGAAAACAATATCTCTGCTTTTATTATTTCCATACAGTGTATGCCATAAGTGAGTTAAATATACTTAAATATTTTTAAATACATACATGTTTACCTTCTTCAGTATTTTTGCACTGTAGGAATAGTGGTTTAAGCAACGGAAGTTTGTACAGTGGATTGTGTTGCAGGCTTTCAAGAAAAAAGTGATAGAAAATGTAGGGGCCTGTGCCCCAGTAGAGCTTTAGGTCTAGCAACGCCCCTGACCCTGCCCGTACTTTGAGATCTAGCTCTGATAATTTGCTTGTAGTACCCAAATTCCAGCTACCTAGTGTGGGTGGTAGGGCTTTCTGCGTTTCTGCTGCCAAGTTCTGGAATAAACTACCACAAGGTCTCTGTGTTATCTCCTCACTCCAGACGTTTAAAACTGCCCTCAAAACTCACTTATTTACAATGTTTTCTTAATTGATTGCTTGTCTTAATTTTCTGCTTTATGTTTGTTTTGCAACTTATCTGTATATTGCATATTATTGCATATATGTCTGCTGCTTGGTTGTTCATTTGTGTACACTTGTTTTTTTTTCTTGTTTTTTTCTGTTCTTGTTTCTATTTACCTTATGTAAAGTGTCCTTGGGTATTTGAAAGGCGTTACATAAATAAAACATAATATTATTAAATTTAGCAGACACTTTTACCCAAAGCGACTTACATTGCATTCAAGTTACAGTTTTACATTTTATTATCTCTTGCTTTCCCTGGGAATCAAACCCATGATTTTGGCGTTGCAAGCGCCATGCTCTACCATTTGAGCTACAGGAAAGCTGAAGTTACTTCACAACCATTAAAAAAGTGTGCTCTACATAGTATATATATGGGTAGTATATATGAAATATTGAATTTTATTTACGGTCACATGACCTCAGTTGCTTCACTTCACTGCCATTCATAAATCCTCTATATTAAAGTGTCCATCGAATACACACAGAAGTTGTAGGTCATCCAGGTACTTTTCACCTACTGTACTTTGAATACTATGAATTCGGATTGCATACTGTTTTTCACATACTATATGTAGGCTAGTAGGGAAGTATGCGATTACGGATGCAGGTTTACTCTCCCAATTCATTCTTATGCAAAGCATGCTTGGAACTAAAAATGCACTGCTCAGCTTTAGTCAATTCAATAAAAAATATGAAATGTCTATTTACACTAAGTGCAAATAGCCCGTCTTGTTGGCAAAGGCTATTTACACTAATTCCGCCCACTAATGTGTGATTGGGTTAGTCAACACTAAAAAGAGATGCTAATTTAACATCAGTTTCATTGGTGCAGGTGGTAAGACACATGCTTTTTGACGCGATCGACTGGAGTTCGAGCCCGCCTTTTGCCAAACTTTTTTTTCTCCCTTTTCAAATCTCATATTGCATCAGAAAGGCATTTATTTTAAATAAATTAAGGAAATATCAAAAAGTTGAAAATAAGAGTATCGGGTAGGGTTAGGGTAGGTGTAGGGAGGGCTTTATTGTCCCAATAAGGTGGCATGCATTTAATAATTTGAATTAAAACTATAATTTGCACTCAATACGTTATTATTGCGTACTGTTTTATAATGTACTACAATACTGAGGTGCAGATAATTGCCACTATTTGCAATAAGTAGTATAAATAGAAGAAAATCTTGCTATTTTAACACAGTGTAAATAGAATCCATTGCTATTTGCACTTAGTGTAAATAGCCGCTGCCTAAAGATTATTCCTTCACTCCCAACAAACAAGGATTAAGTAAACCTTCACACGTGTAAGTGGATTGAATGTAATGAAATTAAATTGTGATCAAATGTTCAATTGTGTTGCTTTAATAGAAAAAAACAATTTGTGTTCTTTCTTTCTTTAGGGAAATGCGATGTGAAATATGAACGACTAGAGAGTGAATCAGAAGCAAAGCCTTCTAAGAAGAAGATCTGTGCATTGAAGATCTTTTTTTTTGTGTGCTTTTTTTTTGCAGTTTCCTTTATTGTCTTCATTTATGTACAAGATTTCTATAAAGCACAATATGCCAAACCTAAAGACTCTGACCTGCCAACTCATCCTTCCTTCCTTCATTTACCAATCGTCCAAACACCACGCATCTCCACATCCGCCAGCCCTCCGTCTGCAGAGGCGTGTAGTGTTCAAGTGAAGGATGGGCCTGTGATTAAAGTTGGCCACATTAACACATACGTGATCGGCTCTTACATGGAGCATCGTTTTGGTGAGAAACAGATAAAGACGATTGCCATTGTTCTTCGACGTGAGCAGGCGACGTTCAGCTGTGTGATTTGCTGCGATGGGACGACCGTGACGTTATCAGCTCAATACTCAATTCATGACGACCACTTTAACTTTGAATACGGCACCGCGACCATCACATGCTCTATCAAAAGCACATGTTTGACACCGACGCATGTTGCAATCACAGCCAGTGGCGTCTCAGGGAGCATAACCTCCTTCCAACCTGTTAGAAACAGAGACGTTCCAACAACCTTCCCGTATGAGTTCACAATCTGCATCTCTGTCATGTATGACTACAAGAGTGTGCTGAATCTAGTCCAGTCCATGGAGATGTTCAGACTGCTTGGCGCTCGAAGGGTGGTGATATATAAAACCAACTGTGATTCAGACATACAGAAGGTTCTGGACTATTATGAGAAAAAAGGTTTTTTGGAGATCATTCCGTGGACGATTAAAAAGCACATTAATGTGTCTCGTGGCTGGGAAATAAATAAGTCGCCGGGTCAGCTGCAGTACTTTGGACAAATCCCTGCACTTAACGACTGTGTTTATCGTTACATGTACCAAAGTCACTATGTAGCTCTACATGACATGGATGAACTCATTCTGCCTCTCAAAATAAAAACCTGGATGGAGCTGTTGCCTGAGCTTGAGATCAAGTACGGTTCTGGTGTGGGCTTTGAGTTTGAGAATAACCTGTTCCCGTTCACTGCAAAGGCTCATGCGGATTATGAGCAAGACAAATGGAAAAACATAGAGGGAGTGAATATTTTCAAGTATATCGATCGAGTACCTAATCTCCCTAATACTTTCAATAATTACAAGATTATAGTAAATCCTCGGCTGGTTTTGAAGGCTACAGTCCATGGCTTGCTGGCCAGTGTGAACGGAAGGTCCACTCTCCGGGTGAATAATACCATCGCTCGCATGTACCACTTTAAAAACTTTACATGCCCACCCAACACAAAGCTTGTAAAAGATGAACATCTCTGGGACTATGCCGATGATCTAATACCAGCTGTTTCTAAAGTTCTACAGGACTGTGGACTCATTGAGGCTTAGACTGTAAAGATTCATAGCGGTTCTATGCTCAAATGATTGTAATGAAGGACTGTGTGTCACTGGTCTCAGGGCTTTAGGGTTTATAATAATACATTAAAGTAATATGAAAACAAATAAACAACAGTTTGCAATATCAAGCAGCATAACAGGCTATTTTGTGCAGCTAATATAACTAAGCAGACACTGGAACACTGGAAGCCGTGCACATTACGTTTATAAATGGTGGTGCCCACTTTTGTAATAATAGATAGAACTGTGCTTCATGGAAGTGGGTGGCGATAAAGAACACTGCTTTTGGCATGTTTTGCTTGTTAGACTCTCTGAATGGTGTAATTGTCTGTACTGCATCATGGGTAATGTAGTTTTCCACCACTGATTCTTCTGTAAAAAGAGTATTTTAAAAAGAAGTTGAAATAATACAGACTGATGGTTTCAAAAGAAGCAAATACCATCGATTAACAACCTCAAATTTCACAGCAGGTATGTCTATAAATGTCTATAAATGTTTATAAGTTACCATTAAAAACCTGTTTTACTATGGAGAAAATAAATGATGTTTTTCATTCCACAATTAGGAAAAGTTCAATAACTCAGTATGAAATATATAGAGGTTAAGCACAAATTGTTTTTGCATGTGTGATATTTTTCTTTAACATTCTCTTTTTCTGCATTGCTTCATGACATTGAATGTATATTACATTCATATACACTGAATGGTTTGCATAATGCCGTGAAGACCAACAAACCACCTTTGGCTGTTTTAATTTTTTTTTTTTTTTTTTTTTCAGCACTGAGTAGATTTCAAACTGACTCTAAAGCTTTAAAATAATAATAATAAATGTCCCTACAGATAGAGAGAAATTGAGAGGCCTTTATAGAGCACTAAGGTGTCATTTTTCATACTTTGTCATGACTTTCATGTACACTTCTGTCTATCGATGGAAATTAAACTAAAAACAATATTTTAGGGTTTAAGTCAAGACACCAAAGGTGAATAGGGAAAAACCTGGGCTAACTGAAAGTTGTCCATTAGGACAACTGTTTTGCAGTACAATTGTTCTGAAATCTTATTTAAATATGCAAATTGGGCTTTACTTATTACCTACAGTATATTTGTTATGCACTAATGTGCAAACAAGTCCAGTGCAGAAATCTGAACATTAAAGCCAGGTTCAAAATTCTAAGTTTGAATTTGTTGACATATTAAAGGTTTTTACAGAGGGGATTTAGGATTTTTAGCACTTTTTATAACTCTAAAACTGTCAACAGCCCAAAAAAAAATGT
This sequence comes from Aspiorhynchus laticeps, assembly GCA_023376895.1. Taxonomy (NCBI): domain Eukaryota; kingdom Metazoa; phylum Chordata; class Actinopteri; order Cypriniformes; family Cyprinidae; genus Aspiorhynchus; species Aspiorhynchus laticeps. Next base: position 143,811 of record JALXFT010004430.1, on the reverse strand, counting down.
CCACCATGTTTTTGGGAATAAAATATAGAACTGGAAACTGCTTACCTCAGGCTCGTATCCCTTCCTCTTTCACAGATTTGTTTTTCAGCACATATAAAAACTCTTACTGCCAAAGTGTGATTCATCATGCTCTTTTTGTTTACAGTGCATGCCGATGACATGTTATTCTTCTATAGTAACGGTGGTGCCCCCGGTTTCCTACCTTACCAGAGAATTATTAGAATTTTTTCTTTATTTATTTTAAGTTCGGCACCAGACAAGGTTAAACCCCTGACAATTTAATTAGATTCCGGATAGCTCAGTAAAAACCATTCATCAATTAAACTAAAGAAGTCCAAAAACATAATCAAACAAAATGAAGAAACGGTAATGAATTGAATTGTCCATGTGATCGGCTTGCTTCCACTCACAAACAGTCTCTGGCAATTTTGAGCACATCTCAACAGAACATCAAACACTTAAATGAGCAGATGAATTGGAACAATTGCACAAAACAAAAACATAAATAAAAAAAAATACAAAGGAAAAAGGACTACGTAGATGTGAGTGCATGTGTATGTGTGTGTGTGTGTGTGTGTGTGTGTGAACTCCAAACAGGCATTTTATGAATGGCGTGTGTTAATGCGTAAAGTGATTGCGTTGAACTTGTACCCCGTGCCGCTGGTCTTCGTTTGGAGTATTCCGGAGTTCAGGTAAGTACCAGGAGCCTCTTTTGCAGCATAGACCGGAACAAATCAATGTGGCACCATCCATCCGAAAGCACAGACCCGTGCCGGCAGCCGAACCAGAGAAACAGCGATTCACTGCAGCTTCCAGGCCCACACTGACACACCGTCAGCTCCAGCTAGGTATAATCCACTCTTCATGTCACTGCTACTTTTCTCCACTTTCACCCTCCATTCCCAAATGGACTCACTCTTGCACAGTAGCTCAACGACTCACTTAAAGCACGCAGGTTCACTGGTTGCACAGTAGCACGCTGTCTCTCACATCTTTCTCACTCATTTCCGAGCTCACGTCACCAAAGATTGTGCCCACTCTGTAATTCAATGTTCCCAGCTGTTAAATGATGCGATAAGGCCCTTTCCACTTCTGGGCTAACTTAGCGCTAAATTTATGTTGGGCATTGGACTGGGGAGAATTTCGAACCCAGACTCTGTCTTTCTCATGGAAGAATAAATTTAGTTTTCATCACATTTTCTGTGCTTTCTTGCAGTTTTCCTTTGCCTTCCTTTGAAGTTCTGACAACTGATAAAAAATGTCATAGGAAGGACCAGAAGGTGTGAGATTTAAAACATGTAACAATTTATCCAACAGGCTGTGGATCTGTGGATTAATTTGGGTTGTGCCGCAGGAGGACAGCCAGAATGGCTTTTACTGTATATCCTTAATTGGAAGGTTTTCCTTTTTTGTGAGCTAGTTTTTAGCCACTAAAACCTCTTCCTGTTTTAGATCTACACTGTAATGATCTGCCAGACTTCGGAGGTGCTCTTTACAAAGAAAGCTAACAGATCCAGGATTACAGGTCTGGACTCCTCTCAATATTTGGCCATTAAGAGATGAAAAACGTTGCTCCATCTCAGACACCATTCTGTCAAGGCAAGGTAGAAACAGGTTTATTTTCAGCTTCTCTGGATCACTGAGGTTACTCAGTGCTCCACAACTAGAGTCCATTACATAAACCTCCATGCACTTCTGCTTCTGCCTTTGCCTAGTAACAGTGTATGGCTCTGGGATTTGGTTTGCTGTGCAAATGGTCCTGACAGTATCATCTGTGTGCATCTGCTTAAGAGTGTCACACACGGCTCTTTTGTACTCAGCAGCCTTAGCAAGGTCTATTGTTTCACTTTGCAGATATTTGTGCAGGTTCTCAGTTACAGACAGAAAAGTCTTGAACATTATCAATAGGTATACTATGGAGAATCTGCTGAGTTTGGCATGGAGACCTACTGCCATGGAGTTGTTGATACCAGAGAGAACTGCAGGCAGATTTTTTAAGATGGCATTTACAGGGCTTGCTTGACCAGCGGGTCTTTGAAATCTGCACAAGTTCGGATGGCTGTAACCCCATCTTATTTTGTACATCTTTGAATTGCTGATGGTTTACAAGTGAAACAGTGAAAAATGAGTACACTCATTTTTAACAGCTCAAAAAGTTCTCTGGCCTCTTGTATGGCCTGACAGGTGTGACATAAAACTAGGCTGAGCTGATGTGCGTAGCAGTGCACATGAATGGCCTCTGGATGCTTTGTTTTAAATCTGGTTTGTACACCACCTACAGCCCCACTCAAAACTGCTGCGCCATCATATGATTGTGCTACGCACTTAAGCTCATCAATACCATGATGCATTAGCTGCTCTTCTATAGCAGCAGTGATGTATTCTGCATCAAACACTTTTATTGTTGTCATTGCAAGCAAGCACTCCTTCACACTATAACTTCTGCAACATAGCGAATTTAGTGAATTAATTTCCTTGTAAATTAACGGTCAAATACTGGCAGGAGGGTTTCCAGCATTGTACACTAATTTTACAGTTTTATTACTGTATTCTGAATTACGGCTTTTCTGTAATCATATGGTAAAATGCTGGCAGCATGGTTTCCAGCAGTGTACCGTAATTTTACAGTTTCATTACTGTATTCTGAATTACAGCTTTTTTGTAATTTAATGGTAAAATTCTGGCAGCAGGGTTTCCAGCAGTGTTCTGTAATTTTACAGTTTCATTACTGTATTCTAGATTGTTTTTTTCTTTAATAAAATGGTAGAACTGGCGATTTTGTCAATCGTTAACTTTATTCTAAATATCTGTACTTGAACAAATTTACAAACTGGAATTGTAATTTCATTTATATATGGCAGTAAATACACAGAAAAGAGAAGACCAAGAGGGTATTTCTTCTAGCACAGTATTTATTTAAGTGCCCAAGCAATAATTCAAATGCTTTCTCAAAAAAACAATCAAAATGGAAGAATCAATTTGCAGTCCAATGGAAGAATCAGTCTTTGTGTATGTTAGAGAATGATGAGATGAAGAGAAGAAAAATGAACCATAGCAAGGCGTGCAGAGACCTTTGGAGGGGCAGGTGCTCAAAGTATAAAAGGGGCACATGGAACACGGCTTTTAATAGGGCTGTGCTTCTTGCTGATATGTGTATCGAAATGGATGCTTCTGTATTAATACAGCAGAAAATGCCATGACACAGGTTTGAAAAAGAAACACAGAACAGAAAAGACCATTTTAAGTTTAAATATTAAAGACATTTTTTGCACCTCTTAATTACTCTGGAATGATATTATTATTGTTATTGAGTTTACAGGGTATGGTGGTTTTGCTGTTGTAAACACTACTGTTGTTGTAGATGTGAATATCAGGAGAGCTGAACACTTGTGCAGTGCATGTTTCATTCATACTCGAAGCCAGAGAGTGCTCTCAAGCAGAAACTTGGCTATCGCTGTAGCTGAGCTGAATGAAACGTTAAGACAATAAACACACAATTGCGAAAATATATGGTTTATGTGTGTTTTTCAAGTTATCTTCAGGTAATAAATAAATAAACTATATGAAAAATGCAGTACTGATTGACATATAATTTAGTATAGAAACTATAAAATATATTTCCTGAATTATTCTGTGATTAAAATGGGAAAAAGGTGTTCATAGTATTAATAAACCAATCACAAAAATGTCATTAGGAAAACACAGAACAAAAATATTGTAGCCCCTTGCTGCAGCTAACCTTGCATCCACAGGCTACACACAGCAATATAAACAACAGCTGTGCATGATCGTCAAATAATAATTCAATAATATAAGTTTACAAGCACACTGATCTGCTGAGAACTCCACTTACCGGCAGCCGCAGACGTTATTGAAGGCATCCTAAAGGCATGTCTGAACGTGAGGGATCGTCCCGGATGAGATCGTCAGGTGAAAGGTCATCATGTGGATAATTTAATTTACGGATAAACTATTATTAATTAATTTTAATAATAGTTAGATTGGGCAGGCCTTCAAAAAAAAGGCGTTTAATTACACAAATTTTTTTTTAAATAAATTGCCTTGACAAAAGGGCACTTTGGGCATCAAGGGGAAAAAAGGGCAGGTGCTCAAGATCCAAACCTGAGTTTCTTTCTTCTGTTGAACACAAAAGAAGATAGAATTGTTCATATTGGGGTGAACTATCCCATTCAGTATAAAGCCTCTCATGCGAGTCCAGACCTATCTGGTCATTTTTTTTTTCTATTGTTAAACAATCTGTAATTTGTTGGTTAAAAGCAAAGTCTTGTTAACACGTTTCTAACAACAGGAAGTAAACGTTATCATGTCAGTGTTTGGATACAGTGCACAATGAGCCAGTGAGTGTAAAATTAGGACTATATGGGAGTTCTTGGTACAGTTATCACATTCAGGCAAGTATAAATCTATACATATATTTGCATGCTATAATGTTGCTATTGTTATTTTTACCTATTCCTCAATTGTAAAACATAAAATAGTGGTTGTGTGTTTTATATCATTGTTGTAGTATAAGAAATTGTGTCTGTTCATTTATAGGGTGACCTTACTCCTAGGAGGAACTAAAGATGGTGGACATTTGAGGTCTGGGAGAAGGATAGATTGATGTTTTAAGCAACTTTTGTTAATGTTAAATAAACTGTTTAAATGTATTTTAGTTGTGTGGTTTGTGAAAGATATAGACAAAATAATTAGTTTATTTATAAAACATTAATTAACAATCCTTATAAAATTATAGGGAGAAATACAAATTGATAAAACCAAGTAAGTGAAAATCGTATATGGTGATTTATAAAATCTACTAACTTGTAACTAATAAGATTTATTAAATAATGTCATAAAAGTAAGGTTCCTGTTGATAAAATAATTCATTCATTTACTTGATTACTTTAAATAAATTTAACTTCTAAATTAAATATAATCCGGTAAGTTGAGAAGGGTATAACTGCAGCCTGGAGATCTCCAAATGGGGGCGGGAACTCCAAAACGGGGTGGGCGCTCCAAAATAGGGCGTGGCTTTCTCCCATTGACAGACAGGCACATGACACGCATGCACAATTTTTTCTTCCAATCAACTTCAGCGCAAACTCCGCCCCACAGCTGATTCTAAAGATTTTATTGGTTGTGTCAATCACAGTTTTAATTTAATTTCCTACACTATGCTACAAAAAATGCTAACCCCCAAACCTACCCCACACCTGACCCTAACCTTAACCAGTGAAATTGGCTGCACGGCGGGATTGGCGCTGAAAAGAAAGTTGCAGTTCAGGAGAAGCAGTTAATAAGATTATGCGATATGAGATCGCCCAGACGGTAACTCCCCAACCGGACCTCACCGGACAATGGCACCTTTTTAGTTACACCCAGCATCACTACCCCCTCCTACCCTATTTCAAGCCCCGGGACGCCTCCGTTGCTTAAAACAAAGTGATAGAGTAAAATCTTTCCAGCTCCCTGGAGAGCTTGTGGGTGATTCCCCTTTATATCATGAAGCAGAGGTTCAAACTCCGGTCCGAACACCACTGGCCACGAGCTTTGGGCTCTGCTCTCACCGAGAATATTGATTTATATAGCATATTTTATTTTAGATCAACTAGAAACTGTTTAATTTATAAAGTTTTATTTTGAAATGTAAGTCAATAACAATTGGCTGAAGCCAGAGCCAATGGTGAAAGTCTTTGTGCGAAGAGACCCCGCCCCATTTTGGAGGTTCTGCCCACTTTTGGAGTTCACGCCCCATTTTGGAGATCTCCGGTCTGCAGTTATACCTACTTGGGTAAGTTAGGGCCCTATGATTTCCACAATGTGGAAAACACAGACGGAATCATGGAATCCAGTCATGAAAACGGCATTAGTCAAATTTGACAAATTTTGGATGAAAACATTAAAATAGTGTTGTACACCTAATGTAATCGCGATGTGGATTAGTTTAGGTGAATATTAAACTGCACAAAGACTATTTAAAGGTGACATATCATGAAAATCTGACTTTTCCAGGTTTTAAGTGCTATAATCAGGTCCCCAGTGCATCTACCAACCAAGGAAATGTGAAAAAGATGAACCCAGTAACTTTGTTTTAGTAAGCTTTTTTCTGCAAGCCTCTGAAAAAAAGAGCGCATCTGATTTCGCTCCATTGGTGACGTGGCAAAGGGATCTCATTATAATATTACCGCCCCTTGATCTGTAAATTTCCACCCACTGCGCCGTCATTTTGATTTACCAAGTGACAGCGGTGTAGCAGTTCTAATGCCATGGTGAAAGATTGAGCAAAACATGCTAACTGTTCTGTCTTTAGCTGCACAGACGAGCACAGAACACTGTTTAGAGTCCCAGACTCAGAGGAGACAGCAGAGCAGTGCATTTACTGATTTATTTACTGTATGCTGCTACCACACAGATCTAAAATAATCATGCAATTTATTTCCCAGCTGTTTACCATCACAGACATAGCTGACATTTTTTGTAACTCGTGTGTGTTTTTAATGTAAACTTGTGTGTGAATGAGAACTTTGTTTACTCACATGCTGTGACAGCCGCTTTCTTTCTGTGTGCTTCGGATGTGTGCACTCAGAAAAACTAATATGGTTTAAAACGCATGATTTCAGCACGATAAACATGATAATCAGAACCAAAACATGTTTATAGCAGGTATGAGCTGAATGGAGCAGCTCTATTTTGGAAATAATAATGCAAGCTTGAGAATACAGTCAAGCAAAGCTGATTCAAACACTTGTGAGAGCTTCACAAGGAGTGGACTGAAGCTGGAGTCAGTGTATCAAGAGTCACCACGCTCAGACGTCTTCAGGAAAAGGGCTGCCAAGCCACTTCTGAACCAGAGACAACATCAGAATCATCTTACCTGGGCTGTGGAGAAAAAGAACTGGACTGTTGCTCAGAGGTCCAAAGTCCTCTTTTCAGATGAAAGTATACTTTGCATTTCATTTGGAAACAAGGTCCCAGAGTCTGGAGGAAGAGTGGAGAGGCACAGAATCCATGTTGCTTGAAGTCCAGAGTGAAGTTTCCACAGTCAGTGATGATTTGGGCTGCCATGTCTTCTGCTGGTGTTGGTCCACTGTGTTTTCTGAAGTCCACAGTCAACGCAGCCATCTACCAGGAAATTTTAGAGCACTTCATGCTTCCTTCTGCTGACAAGCTTTATGGAGATGCTGATTTCATTTTCCAGCAGGACTTGGCACCTGCCCACACTGCCAAAGGTACCAAAAGCTGGTTCAATGACCATGGTGTTACTGTGCTTGATTGGCCAGCAAACTCGCCTGACCTGAAGCCCATAGAGAATCTATGGGGTATTGTCAAGAGGAAGATGAGAGACACCAGACCCAACAATGCAGATGAGCTGAAGGCCACTGTCAAAGAAACCTGGGCTTCCATACCACCTCAGCAGTGCCACAAACTGATCACCTCCATGCCACGCCGAATTGAGCCAGTAATTAAAGCAAAAGGAGCCCCTACCAAGTATTGAGTACATATACAGTAAATTAACATACTTTCCAGAAGGCCAACAATTCACTAAAAATGTTTTTTTTTATTGGTCTTATGAAGTATTCTAATTTGTTGAGAGTGAATTGGTGGGTTTTTGTTAAATTTGAGTCATCACAATTAAAAGAACCAAAGACTTAAACTACTTCAGTCTGTGTGCATTGAATTTATTTAATACATGAGTTTCACAATTTGAGTTGACTTACTGAAATAAATGAACTTTTCCACGACATTCTAATTTATTGAGATGCACCTGTAGATGCCCTATTCCAGATCCGTTACTCTGGCAACTTATCAAAAGTCAAAGTCAAAGTCAGCTTTATTGTCAATTCTGCCACATGTACCGTACATACATACAGAGAATTGAAATTGCGTTACTCTCTTACTCCCTGGTGCATACAGATAACACTAAACACTAACAGTAGAACACAAAAATACAGATAAGTACAAATCAAATATATATATATATATATATATATATATATATATATATATATATATACACACATACATACATACATACATACATAGACAAAATGCAACTATTACAAATATACAAATAAAGACATGTGGAAAAAAAATTAAAATAATAATAATAAATAGATAAAGTGATAAGGCAAGTGGTAGATAGAGTGCAAACCAGTGAAATAAACAAACGGTGCAGAATATGAATGGTGTAGTGCAAAGAGCTTTATAAGTCTATTCTATTTAAAGTGACAAAAAGAGAGCAGTCTTTTTTATTCAGACTGTCAGAAGAGGTAGTTGAATGAGGTCAGTGCAATGCTGTACAAAGCGACTGGTGCTGGTCACAGTGTGTGTGTGTGTGTGTGTGTGTGTATGGATGCATGGGTGGTGGGGTGGGGGGGTCAGAGTTCAGTGGTGCGTGGTGGTGGTGGGGGGGCAGAGTTCAGTGGTGCGTGGGGTAAGAGAGGGGAGGGGGGGGGTCTATTCAGGGGGGGGGGGTCAAGGACGGGAGGGAGTTCAGCTTCCTGACAGCCTGGTGGATGAAGCTGTCCTTCAGTCTGCTGGTCCTCGCCTGGAGACTCCGCAGTCTCCTCCCTGATGGCAGCAGACTGAAGAAGCTGTGTGTCGGGTGGGAGAGATCACCTGCAATGCAGAGGGCTTTGCGGGTGAGACGGGTGCTGTAGATGTCCTGGAGGGAGGGGAGAGAGACACCAACGATCTTCTCAGCTGCTCTCACTATCCATTGAAAGACATATGCTGGACATATGCTGAAGACTTATGCTGGGAAACTAACCTGGTCTGGGGCAGGCTAACTGTCAGGCTAAACTGAATTCCTCTACTGGCCATTAGGAACACAATGATATTACCACTGACTCTCTCACATACCATTATTTGACATTATTAACCACTATCAGTCCAAAAATAAAAGTATGCAGAAAATGCAACTTAAATAATAAATCAAATAAATAAATATAGACTACAACCGACTGTATTTCATGTATTGTACCCAAGATTTAATAACATTGTTTTATAGTTTTATGACAGTTGTACCTTTTATGGGTATTAGTGGAACATTAAAACATTACAATGTAAAATTGCTCTTTAAATAATTAAAATCACTAAATTAAAAGTTAAAATCACTAAATTAAAAAAAAAAATAATAAAAAACAGGCTACATTTTAACTGGTAAGAGGAACACACATTAACTCATTTGAGGTTAGTAGCCTAATTGGGACTGTATTAGCTTACATTTGATTTAACCATTACAATAGCTCTTTACATTTAGTGCTATCATAAAAAATGCACAATATATGTAGGTTTAAAATTCTACATATACATTTAATATACAACAACAAATATTTTAACAAAATGTATATTTTACTCAGAACGATTGTGCTACTATTCTATTGTGCATTCACATGTGTGCAGCAGCGCTTGTTCACTCGTGTGAGCCGTCCACTCCTACCAGCTAAATGGTTTATATTTGTATGACTTTCTAACATTTACAGATGAAGAATATACCTGTGACATGTCAGTTATGCACTGAGGAAAGCACAATGTCTCAGATGCATTAAAAGCGCTGTTTGCCATGGTTTATCGATTTGATCCTTGACAAAGTCACTTTCAAGGAAAGTCTGTTCACTCGGTGGCCATATTTGCAACGCATCTGGGCAGCTCAAACAAGACCAAGTCCTATCTAAATGATTGGGGGAATCCTGAAATCTCAAAAACTGCTAGCTGAACTTGCAATTAAATTACGTATGAAATGAACAGCCCCATGAATGTTGTTTCTAATGCTCAAATAGCATTTAAAAAGCTTATTTTTCAGGCTAGCCCAGCCAATGCGCATGCGCAGTCATAATGCACTTAAGACTGTGTGTGCTCATTAGCTATTCTAGCCTCAGGTTTCTATGGGAACTGGAGCTTCTGTGCAGTGACTTTAGCAATCAGCTCTTTCATTTAGAAGGTGGGACTATTCTGCCACATTGCCTGTTGCAGTTTCTCCCATTCATAATTATGGGACTGAATGGTCTTTGTATTTCTATAGTCTTTATCCTTGATCAGTGCAAACAACGGGATTATGTTTCATTAGTTCAACATCCAGCCATGCAAGGAAACATCTAGCTGAGGAAAGACATGATCAATAAGTCCCATTATGTCCCTTTTTCTGTCCCTTATTTTTTATGTAAAACATGATTGCCCCTTATTTATTTTCCTTTTCTGAAGTTGGCAGCCCTACCGTTATACGGATGTACTTCTGTCGGCTACACAGGTCTGTGTATGGCAGTAGCATCACTTCCAGGATCCAGGATCAATGATCGTAGCAATTGTATTTCTGATTTTAGGAAAATGTAGCTTGTGTGGATGCTACCGCACTACTTGATCAACAAAAGAATTTCACTACTGAAGCTATTTCGTTCAGACAACAGTGATGCTACCACCACGCTATTGAGAAATGTGAACCTCACTTTTATTTCCATTGAGTTTGAGAAGGTTGATTGACATCCAGTTGCTGATAGCTTGTAGACAAGAAGTGACATACAAACTAGCTCTTGGGAATAAGCATTTATTTCATTTACAAATTATGAAAGAATAAAACTGCAATTGACCCTGAAATGTATGAGGCAAATTATAAAAAAAAAAAAAAAATTGTGACATGAAAGCTGTCTAACCTCAAGACTGTATCTTTATGTATCTGTTAGCGTGACAACAAGGACATATTGCTTTACTGGTTTAAAAGAAATCAACACGCAAACACAACAGACATCACACAGAGCATGTTTCATTGGTTTTTTGCCACAAAACAGTCACATACATGTTTCTCAAGACATAGCATCTAGACAACGACCTTTGTTTGCAAGCATAAACAGTTTTACATTAAAAAAATACAATTACACTGTACATTATACAAAACAAAAGCCGACAGAAACTCTTAGAAATGTCCAAACCAAAGACATACAAAAGATGGCTGGGCAATTACAGTTCAGATCATTCGTATTGTGCTGTGAAGCTGCACAATGTGTGTCCATTGGTTTATTACATGTGTGCAAATAGGCTCCTGTCTCTAGAGACGTTTGTGACTGCTGCGGTACAAACGGCTGATCCTCTAGTCACCCACGGCTCTTATCTGACCAGATGGAAGGTCAGCCAGTACATGAAGATGGGCTGCGCTGCAGCGATGGCCATCGTCAGGTACATTCGCAGCTGGTTTTTGGCTCCTCGCACTAACCGACCCTCTGCAGCCGCTTCAGACAGGATCTTTAACCGCAGTGTCCGAATCTGTCACCCAAACACAGAAGAACTGTCACATCTGAACTCTAGAGATCAGACTCAAACTGAAATCTGCTGCACTATTTAGATACTATACAATTAATTATACAAATGTTATAGAATACTATTTGAAATAACTGTTTCCTATGTGAATATATTGTAAAATGTAATTTGTTCCTGTGATCTAAGGTAAATTTTCAGCATAATTACTCCAGTCTTCAGTGTCACATGAAACAGTTGTGCTGCCGAATATTTTTGTGGGAACTGTGATACATTTTATTTTTCATGATTCCTTGATAAATATAAAGAACAGCATGTATTTGAAATAAAAATCATCTGTAACATTATAAATGCCTTTACTGTCACTTTTGATAAATGTAATGCAACCATGATAAAAAGTTAATCTAAAATATAAAATAGTAATAATAAATCTGATTACAGTCCACATATAAGTGTGGTTTGGATCGGGCTAGTAAAAACTTAGCTTTTTTTTCATTTCCAATTTGCTAAAAACATCAGATGTTCAAAACGAAAACAAAACTGTAAATGATTTTCTTAACTAAAAAAAATCTGATATTGATCAGATATAAATCATTATTTTGGAAATTTCTTTACTTCCACATTTATTTATTTTTTTATAAATTTTAAAACATTTTATCGTGATAAAAAATCAAATCAACCTGAAGTATATAGTGCATAAACAGTGATTTCCTTGAGCATTCACAGTGTGTAGTGTAAGGGTAGTTTTTTGATTATAGATATTAAATAATTGCTCTTCAAAAACATCCTGTAAGTTTCAGAACTCAAAATTTTGTCATTACTCTAAACACTGCTTATATTGAAGGCAGTCTGCCAAAAGACAGCTTGTGGAATGTTCTACTCTATGATGTAATAGTGTGGATAAACTCCGCCTCCACAGAAGAAGATCAACGCCTGCTTCGACGTCACTATCTGTTTAGCCACTCCCACCGATTCTACATCACTGCCTGTCTAGCCCCACCCACTGATTCGCACACTATGGCCGTTTCTCAAACGGAAGGCTGTATCCTCCGTAGGTCATACGTCATCAAGCTTGGTTTATTTCAGTTAACTGAGCATTACATTTGCGAGTCAAAAGCATATTACAACAATTTACACTTAACTAAGAATAATGGTCAAAATTATAACTGTTAATATTCTAAAATAAGGTCGTCTTTATGATGTATGCAGCCTACAAATGTGACCTACGGAGGATGCATCCTTCCGTTTGAGAAACGGCCAGTGTACATAATTAGAAATAGAGGCGAACGCAGGTCTATTCAGAAACCAAACGATAAAGATGCTCCGAAGACAACAAGATGCTGTGCAGTGCCAAGTTGTGGAAAAAACAGTCTTTGCATTTCCTTCCTTCTGATCCTAATGTTAGGAAAGAGTGGATGAAGATCCAGACCGCGTCAGTAAGAACTCGGTCCTTTGTTCACTTTATTTTACCACAGATTTGTTCACAAACACGGCACAATTCAACGTGGGATTTTCAAAAAGACAAACTAAAAAGATGATGCTGTGCGACTATATTAGATCCAACAGTAATGTTGCAACACACAAGTGTGAGTAATTGTTTTTATTTTTGTCTGTTAAACCGATCGTTTGATATGTTTGTATGAGCGTTCTGATGAGGGGGTTAAAAACTAAATAATAAAAAAATAACCCATTACTTCTAAATGATTATGTTTTTTGATGTAAAAATCTTGATAATATTATAAGAGGACCTCAGAGAACAGTACAAAATAAAAAACAGAGGCAGTTCGTGACCCCTTTAAATTTTATCATCATAGGTATTGTTTGCTTTACTCTACTAAAGAGTGTTCTTTAGACTGTCTAAATGCTTCATCGGTAGGGTTGTAACGATATACCGGTCTGATGATATACCACGATATAAACACGTACGATTATCATACCGTGTACATTTGCTTATCTACGGTATTGGGAGAAAATAAAAGACGCAGAATCTCACCTGCGCCTAGCAACAACTTTCCACTTAACTGTTCTCTTGCTCCACCCACACGTACAGCAGAGACAACATCAGAGACGGACGTCGTTATGAGTTATCTCTAATCTCTATCCCACGTCCAAATATAAATTAAAATTGGCAGTATGGGAATAATGTTATTATTATTTATCCTTGAGGATAGACAGAGTTTGCAAAAACTGTGGTCGCAAAGCGGCTGCAAAAACAAGAAACACATCAAACATTACCTATATTTCAGAACAGCATCCTCCGTGCAGATACAGTTATGTCCCATTTATAACTTAAGGTTAAAGCCTTATGATTTCCGTGATGCGGAGTGAATCCCAGAATCCAGTCATGACAATGCATTTACAATGCAGATGTCACATAAAACATGCGATTTTATGTATTGATGAATAAGTAAAAAACAGAGCGGTCAAATCACGACGTGGTCTAGTGTCTGTGATTATTAAAGAGCAAAAACACTGATATATAAAAATATAATCTGTGTTTTGCATGTCACTCTGTGAATGAGCGGCGTTGTGTCGTGTACTACATACTCAAGTATGCGCGCTGGCGCCGCTCAGTGTTAACAGCACCTGCTGTCTCACTATCTGAGGACAAACACTGAGAGCCTCACTGACAGGGGCGGAGCCCACCACTGACCTAAGCTTGGCCACCCCACTCAAAACTGACGGTCTTGACAAGAAATACATTTATTAAGACGCGGAACCGCCGTATACAGGGCCGGATTTACCTCTTATCGTGACATAGGCAAAACACATTGTTGGGCCCCCCTTCCCTATTTAATATATTACCACCCCAGCAAACAAAAATAATTCATAATCAGTGGAAACCTTTACAGTGTTTTCTATCGCAATAAGCACTTGCGTTCAGTCAATACAAATCTAATGTCTTAATTAGTTTGAGAATGGAGAAAGACCGTTCCATTAATAGGCTCCAGCGTCATGGCCACATTACCACTATGGGAGTGCATTATTTCTCTAATAATTTTAACGGCCAATACAACCGCACCAGACATTGTTCAGGTGATTTATTTAAAGACTATTGTCGTGTTTCTGTCCTGAATCTCGTGTGTTGAACTAATTTCTTAAGCACCTCATCCCAAACCTTCCGTTAAAAAATTCCAAAATGTCATTTTAGAGCTAATAACAGACTTGACCCATAGATATGAAGATTAATGCAGTTATTAATGCTGTCTAATGCAGTTATTAGAGAGAGAGAGAGAGAGAGAGAGATTAAGCGCGTGTGAATACTTGCGTCTGTGCTTCTCTCAGCAACATTCAGCAGCAGAGTCTACTAATATAGACTCTTTAATCTTTAAGTTGAACTGCTTCAAGAATCTCGCTACTGAGAAATGTCATGTAGCTTTTCAGCTGCAAAACTATTTTACTGATGAATTCGTGGGGCAGCGATGACAAGTTTCTGTCCGCGTCACCGCGTGCGCGTGTCTGTACTGTGTGTGCGCCTGTGAGAGAACGGGAGAAAGAAAGCATGATTTCCGTACATAAAAAAGGTGGAAAACATGGAAATAGTTTGTAATTTTTTACCCAATTGTTTGTTATATTTATTTTCTCAGTGTATTCTGGGGTTTTGGTTCTTTTACTGTTGTAGATAGCTCATAGTAGCTATAACAAAAATATTATATATCTCTTCATTGTGTTTGGGCCCCCACTGGACGAATGCATAAATCTGGCCCTGGCCGTATATCTTTATGACCACATAAAACGGGAGACTTTTCAGACGCGCACTTCAGCTTCGCCTCAGCGCCAGGCGCAGGTCAAACGAGCTTCAGTAGAACAACAGTGATCTGTGGTCTGATGAGATGCTGTTAGGCTATATATCAGCAAAACAAACTGTCCTGTCCTGTCAGCGTCACTGTGCTCACGCCACACTCTCTTCAACTTTACGCGAATATAAGGCGCACGCTCTATATCCTCATCATAAATAATGCAAGCAAGAAACTATGAGCATACAAAGTTCTGTCGTCAGTTAAATCATGAAACTATCAAAAAGGCAATTAGTGCATTCATGTATGTATAGCATCACATTAAAGAACGTCTCTCAAATGCACGTATAACCTACTAAAATATTATGCAATTCGAGATCACAATATAAGGCACAAGCTGATGTTTTTGTTTATTTTTTATGCACAAGTAAATATGAACACAGTGCACTTATACTAGAAAACATGTGCTGTTTTTATATTTTCATTTGTAAAGTACAAACTAAAATGAAATAATTTAAATGCATAAAATAACTAATTTTGCTTGCATTTATGTGCTGTTGAATTCCGGCCTTTTTTTTTCATTAGCCAATTCTTATCACTATCTGCATGTCTCATCAATGAGCATGCAATGATGGAGAACAAGCTTTTAGGGGTTTTGAGAACTAGAATCAAGATGACTGAGAAATAAAGCTATAGTGATCCCCTTTATTAAAATACCTGGAGGTGAGGAATAATACACAAGTTGGCATATTCACTCAGCATTACTTGATCTAATTCACAAATATCTCAATTACAATTTAGTAGAAATTAATTGCATTCAGCTGTGTTTTAGGCACTCAAACAGTCCAATACAATATAGTCAATCACATTTTTATATTGAAATAATGAATATTTCTGGCCACCCCTATGAAAACATACTGGCTCCGCCTCTGAGAGAACAATTAATAATCCTTTCATCATTTTATTTGAGAAAACCACTGTCAAATACACTGACACTCAAAGCTCTTCACTACTACCCGTCAAAATAAAAGTCCGCTTTTTAACTCCAAGAAATTGACAGAAATTACAACTGTACTATAATGTAGCCTACTTCTAAAATAATAATAATAATTTATAGAGACATTTAAGGAATATAATTTTCTCCTTATTTTTATTTAGTAAATCTCTGTTGTGCAGTCCTTTACTAAAACATAAAAGGATAAAAGTTATTTTCATTTGATTACATTTTAAAACATTAATTAAATTGTTTAAGCTTTATGCATTAATTTCATTACCACCATTTTTTATATTATATTTGTATTATATCATAAAAGTACAGAATCCAGAAAAATTAAGTCAAACCAGAATTTATGAATTGTTATGAATTATTAATGATGAATATAAGTTGTTAAACTAATATATAATCAATGATGAAATTTACTTGATTGTTTTTGATTAATGAAATTTGAATAAACACATGCTTCCAAACATTTGTTCAACCAAAACAAAAACTGTTTTGAAACCGTGATATTTTCTGAGACGATTATCATACCGTGAAAATCTCATATCGTTACAACCCTATTCATCGGTATGCTCGAGTTATTTTGATGTGCTAAAAGACCAACAGGAAATGTATGTGTGTGTGCAGACAAAGGTGAGACAAGAAAAGTTGTATAGACCCTACATCCTAGCTTCTAAAAAGATGATTTGCATTAAATACTTAGAAACGCATCTAGGGGACATAGTTGGATACCTTAAATCAGGGGTCACCACACTCAGTCCTGGAGGGCCGTTGTCCTGCAGAGTTTAGCTTCAACTCGCCTCAACACACCTGCCTTGAAGTTTCAAGTATACCAAGCAAGACCTTGATTAGCTGCTTCAGGTGTGTTTGATTAGGGTTGGAGCTAAACTCTGCAGGACACCTGCCCTCCAGGAACAAGTTTGGTGACCCCTGCCTTAAATGGACACATATGTTGAATATGCATTATGTTTGGAAGAGATGGAATCATCCTGATTTGATTAGGGTATAAATGCTGAGTCAATCTATTTCCTCTTTGTCACACTCTACAGCCAATCTGTATGACTGTTGACATTTCTTGCAAGAAATAAATATTGAAAAGACTTTCTGCCTCCTGCCTTATCAAAATAGAAAATTGCCACAGCAGTGTGCAATGCACAGTCAAATCAGAGCGTCTAAATAAAATCAGTATGAACAGCAACCTGAAGCACATAACGCTTCACTTTGAAATGACAGCACCGTATCTTTCAATACGCACCATAAAAACAAATATAGAGATGCAGCACCAGAGCAGCGAGAGGTGATATCCCATCCGGCCAAACAGAAGTCCTGCTATCACACCCACGATCATCCTGAGCAAACAAACACAGCAACAATTCACACAGTGATGTTTGCTTTAAAGAGAATGTACATTATATGCAATTCATTAAACACACATTCAAAGTGTGTAAGGTTTTTTTTTTTTCTTCAATCAAGGACTCGGTTTGAAAACCTTTAAAACCACACAGCAGGCAATTGATACGTTTTAGAGTAAACTAGGCTTGTGATAATATTATTGCAGTGATAGGAGGATAATACTGTTATGAAATTATACACTGACTTAAAACAATATGAATGAAACTTAACAACAGCTCCTCTATTAATAACAAATAGAATAGCCGTAAATAATGCAGTCCTTCATTTCTGGTTAAATTAATCCTTTAAAAGTGTGTTAATTAGCCTATTCATTTTACTTAATGTTTCGGTTTCATTTGAATGTTTAGTTAAAATACACAAAATTACATTTAAAAGACTACCCAATAGCACCACCTAGAGTCCAAAGCACTGTCAGGACCAGTTTGAACATTGATACGGTGTTAAAATGATAAATTGTTAATTATAAAACTGAATAACTAAAGGCCTTACCCAACATATTTGTATCCAGAAAAGGCCACCAGGTCGATGGTGGTGAGGTCCGTGTTAACCGTTACCAGATACAGACTGAGAAGAACAGCCAAAACCTCAATAATGAGCCACACCAGCGCCGAGCTGGCCTGAATGCCCAAGATCTCTGGAGAAAACCTGAAAACAAGAACAGAGAAAAGAAAATCAGGCAGAAAAAAGTCATTAACATGCAAAAACAGAGTTTGTTTTTTTGTGTTTAACGCCATGCCAGCTTCTGTGGCTATTTTCATGGTGAGAAATGTTATTTTTGCTAAAAACTCTAAAACTGTATTTGGCTTAACTCTATTAAAAATGTCTTCAAAAAACAGTACAATTGAATAAAACATGCTTCATGGATAAAGGGTTTTGGTGGATCTTCTCCTAGTATTAAAAACGTGTGTGTTGTCCTGGAATGACCTATTCTACTGCAGGTTTAGACAAGCTGGTCCCATCGGTTGGAAAATTGATGAGCAAAAACAGAGAACAGTATGGTGAGAGCAGTCCGGACAATTGCAGGAAGTCTCAGAATGTCCTCCTTTTCCTGTGAAACTCGTGCACCATTAAAACACGGATCCCCATCGTGACACCACATCTTATAAATCAAGCTCCATGAGCAAGTAAAAAAATATATATTATTTTGAAAAAATGAGATTATTTTGATCATCTGAACTGGGAATTATACATATTTAATAGCTCATATTGATGCTGCTTAGAAATCGAAGGCTAAATGGACAAAGTCAAACTATTTTACAGCTTTGCTTTTACAGACTTAAAAAAAAAAAAAGAATTTAGCTTCTTTGACATTCTTGATAAAAGAAAAAAAACACATTTACAATATATTATTGTAATATACCACTGAATAATACGTTATTAATTAAATTTATATTATAAATAAAACAAATTATTATTATTATTACGAAATAGGAGTTAGTATTATTTTGGAAATGTATTCACTTTCAAGTGGCAGTTTCTGTGTTTAACTGGGTATTTAATAAATAAATAATTATAATAAAAAAAGATAAAGATACATTCTTGATTATTACAAACATGCAGTAAATGCAGTGGTTTGATTCTTCAGAAGTGTGCTTAATTGTGTTGAATTTGCACTTGTAGTCTACTTCAAAACTTAAAAGTATATTTTTAAAATCTGTACTTGCAAAAAATATAATATTAATAAAATAAAAGGCAACTGAAGAGAGACAATTCCATGACTGTTTCTTTACACACTTAGGTAGACTTTTAAAAAGTGCACTATGTAATAATGTCACATTAAAGTGTTACTGTATGGTACATTTAAATCATTCTTTGAGCATTCATAGCAAGTCAAAAAGAAGGAGTGTGCATTTTTGGAAGTTAAATGGTGAAACTAAAAACATATCAAAATTTAATCAGTGAGCCAAAAATCCCTGTTTTTGAAATTCTTTGTAAAGGGCTCAAGGGTAAATCTTTACGGCTAGAATAGTGTTGTGTGATGTGTGATGAATTTGTCCACTAACAGCAGGGCAATGGCGGGTCAGAGGTCATACATTCTCACAGTATCATCAGTGGAGAAGCATCCAGAACACTTACCGGTTCTGTGTGCCCAGAGCCAGTCCTGCTACCAGGATATATGTAATGAACCCCATCACTGCAGAGTCAGAACAACACAAACACATGCATATAATAAACAGCCCATGACTGTACACGTTCCCATGAATATGCAATAACAGCATCTGCATTGTTAAACTGCACATCACTCATCAAACTTCATGAACTGAAACTTATGGTTTGGAGTCATACCGGGAATGTACAGGTCAGGGGCGTTGATATCAAACCGCGGGGCGACTGGAGTGTCCTGCTGATATCTCACCTCCCAGTTCTACAGAGAGCAGGACATTACACAAACATTCATCCAGACACCAATCAATGAAAGAGGAAAAGCACCTCTGAAGTCCACAGGACTTGTGTGCTAAATATAATTTTTTTGACGGACCCTGGTCATAAAAAGAGTTCAAAACTTCTCTTTTTTGAGTTCTATGGCAGAAAGTAAATGAAGGGTTTGAAAAAACATGTGTAAGTGATTTTTACATGTACTATCCCTTTACATGCCTAAATCATATCCTCAACTATCCAGTAAATACAGTGGCTTGATCTTTGTGAAAAAGTAGTGCACTTAATTGTACTGAATGTGCACTTGTAGTGTACTTCAAATCTTAAAAGTATATACAGGTGCTGGTCATATAATTAGAATATCATCAAAAAGTTGATTTATTTCACTAATTCCATTCAAAAAGTGAAACTTGTATAATGTATACATTCATTCCACACAGACTGATATATTTCAAGTGTTTATTTCTTTTAATTTTGATGATTAAAAGTGACAACTAATGAAAACCCCAAATTCAGTATCTCAGAAAATTAGAATATTGTGAAAAGGTTCAATATTGAAGACACCTGGTGCCACACTCTAATCAGCTAATTAACTCAAAACACCTGCAAAGGCCTTTAAATGGTCTCTCAGTCTAGTTCTGTAGGCTACACAATCATGGGGAAGACTGCTGACTTGACAGTTGTCCAAAATACGACCATTGACACCTTGCACAAGGAGGGCAAGACACAAAAGGTCATTGCAAAAGAGGCTGGCTGTTCACAGAGTTCTGTGTCCAAGCACATTAATAGAGAGGCGAAGGGAAGGAAAAGATGTGGTAGAAAAAAGTGTACAAGCAATAGGGATAACCGCACCCTGGAGAGGATTGTGAAACAAAACCCATTCAAAAATGTGGGGGAGATTAACAAAGAGTGGACTGCAGCTGGAGTCAGTGCTTCAAGAACCACTACGCACAGACGTATGCAAGACATGGGTTTCAGCTGTCGCATTCCTTGTGTCAAGCCACTCTTGAACAACAGACAGCGTCAGAAGCGTCTCGATTGGACTGCTGCTGAGTGGTCCAAAGTTATGTTCTCTGATGAAAGTAAATTTTGCATTTCCTTTGGAAATCAGGGTCCCAGAGTCTGGAGGAAGAGAGGAGAGGCACAGAATCCACGTTGCTTGAGGTCCAGTGTAAAGTTTCCACAGTCAGTGATGGTTTGGGGTGTCATGTCATCTGCTGGTGTTGGTCCACTGTGTTTTCTGAGGTCCAAGGTCAACACAGCCGTATACCAGGAAGTTTTAGAGCACTTCATGCTTCCTGCTGCTGACCAACTTTATGGAGATGCAGATTTCATTTTCCAACAGGACTTGGCACCTGCACACAGTGCCAAAGCTACCAGTACCTGGTTTAAGGACCATGGTATCCCTGTTCTTAATTGGCCAGCAAACTCGCCTGACCTTAACCCCATAGAAAATCTATGGGGTATTGTGAAGAGGAAGATGCGATATGTCAGACCCAACAATGCAGAAGAGCTGAAGGCCACTATCAGAGCAACCTGGGCTCTCATAACACCTGAGCAGTGCCACAGACTGATCGACTCCATGCCACGCCACATTGCTGCAGTAATTCAGGCAAAAGGAGCCCCAACTAAGTATTGAGTGCTGTACATGCTCATACTTTTCATGTTCATACTTTTCAGTTGGCCAAGATTTCTAAAAATCCTTTCTTTGTATTGGTCTTAAGTAATATTCTAGTTTTCTGAGATACTGAATTTGAGGTTTTCATTAGTTGTCAGTTATAATAATCAAAATTAAAAGAAATAAACACTTGAAATATATCAGTCTGTGTGGAATGAATGTATACATTATACAAGTTTCACTTTTTGAATGGAATTAGTGAAATAAATCAACTTTTTGATGATATTCTAATTATATGACCAGCACCTGTATATATATATTTTAAACTGTACTTGCAGCTGATATAATATTAATGGCATAAAATGCCACTGAAGTGTACCCGTTTCATGACTGTTTCTTAACACACTTAAGTAAACTTTTAAAATGTGCACTTTGTAATAATGTCAAATTAAAATTGTATTTTAAAGTACATATTAAGTCATGTTTTAATAATCTTTTTAAAAAGTCATGCTTTAAAGAAGTACGCTTGATTCGATGTGTTGACTAACACAAGTAAAGTACTTGATTATCATATTAACTACATTACATTTACATTTAGTAATTTAGCAGATGCTTTTATCCAAAGCGACTTACAAATGAGATTAACTATAGTGTGTTATTCAATATTACATTTAAAGTTAATATATTTTAAATGTACTAAATTGCAACTTCATCATTACAAATGTGTAACTACAAATATATTGAAATGTTTCAAGAGAAATTACATTCAAGTATATTTTATAAGTATAAGTTTATAAGTTTTATACTTGTAAACTTTATAAGTTTACAAGTATAAAGTTTAGTTTATCATAAATGCTCATCAGTAAATTCAGCAGTAACTTTAACCGTATTTCAAAAACTATAGAAGTAATTAAGAAATCACATATTTATATGTACTGAAGTGCTACTTAAGTGGGTCAAAAAAGTACTTTTAAAAAACTTTTATTAAAAAGTTCAACGAATTGTATCTAAAATAAATTTAAACTATAACACAGTTTCATTTAATTGCAAATAACAAGCAATTAAGTGTCCAAAAGATATTACATTCAATTCACACTCAAGTGTTATGTCCTGTGACGTATGATTATTTTTAATGTGTTTCTGCGTTCTGGTGTTGTTTGTTGTCTCTGTTGTTTTTTTATTGTCTGTGCCGATCACGGACACCTGCTGATGATTTCCGGGCTGCTGAAGAGCGTCAATATATAATTGGTCCACAACTAACGAAGAGGAGCGAGAGGGGAGATGTCTTCATTCCCAGACCCAGTTACTGTGTAACTTGTGCGACAGTCAGACAAACAATGTAGTGAACATACTTGTGAATGATATTTGTAAGGAGTGGGTTGTCCCTTGTTTTTTTTTATTTAAACCTTTTCTCTTGTTTTGGTGGATAGACAGGGAGAAAGGGTAGTGGACTGTTGTTGTTTTCTTTTCTTTGGGGGCTTTTTCTTTTATTAGGTAAGTTAGTTTCTTCTTAAATTGTTTTGTTTGTTATTTTTGGGCTCCCATTTCCTGAGGTAACTTGAACTACACTTTTACAACTTACAATTTATTTGTTTCTTGTTGTCTGTTAAATAAAAGATCGCTTTATGGCTATCATTTTTGAGTGTGTATTGATTCTGGGGTCTGGAGACGGATACATCAACGTCTCCCCTCCTTCCATCCTATTGTTCATTTCTATATCATCCCTTAGACTAAGTTAGAAACGTAACAAGCATATTATTTACAAAATAACAACTCTCTAATTGCAACAACTATGTAGGTCTGTAAGTGTGATCTTACATCATGCATGTAGGGAAACACCAGCAGTCCAAGCTTCTTGCCCACATATACTGTGTCTACTGCAAAATAGTACTTCAGCTTAGAGATGGGGATGAACCGATCCAGCTGTGAATCAAAAATAGGAACAAAAAGTCTCTCTGAAATAATAACAGTTAATCAAAACACAGAATCAACCCTGCAGCTGATTCATATCCCACAACACACATCCACTCGCCTCTGCAGGGAAAAACAAGACGGGCTTGTTTCAACACAGCAGTGAACATCACATGCTCTTCTACACCACAACACACTCACAGACGTCCACACACATGACCGTTCCTACTCAAGCGGCTTGACGTACGTTCTTGTCCATCATCTCTTTGCCGTGGGAGGCGAGGCTGCTGCCGTAGGCCATGGCGAGGTTAGACATGGGGTCCGAGAGCAAAGCCTGTCCCGGATACACATCAGGGCCTTTTCCCACACCGCTGTGCTCGTGTTTGTTCCCTCCAGCGCTAGTGTCGTCAAATAACAGACTGGGGTCACTGGGGTCCACCGGGGTCCCTCGCATCCTGACGTTCGGCTCTAGAATACAAGAAATCACGTCTAAGTCAGCTACAATCCACATTACACACACCAATGACTGTAAATGCTGACAAAAGCCCATTACAGACAGTCACAGCATGTCAAGGCATGAAGTTCATGCCTATTATAGAACTCATTTTGATTTATCCGCTAATCTAAAGGGTGATTTGTAGATGATCAAATCCTGATGTTTGATCTATTGACTGTATTGTATGTAAACAAGCAAATAAATGCGGAGGTAGAGAGAAAACAGCAACAATAAACACACCTGACTTTGCTTTTGTTGTTAACACAGTTATTTAATAACCAAACAAGCACACAACTGACCACATCATTTCCAATTGATCGTTAAATAAGTGTTTTATAGCAAATAAGATCATTTATCCTCTTAATCACAATGAGAATAATCACGTACGTAACTTACGCTGTCTGGACCCACTCTGGTTTGAATACTCCATCTCTCCCAAATATGTGTCTTTGTTTAAATAGTGAGGTTACGAAAAACATAGAAATATTAATCAACACATTTAGCCGTCTGAGCGAGAAGCTGCCGGTAGTGAAACTAAAATTAGCACCGCAGAACTAGAGAGGAACAGCGATTGTGTAACAGACATCACTTCCGGGTCACCTATACGGATTCGGCTCGGGATTGGACCGTTCCGCGCTTCTTCTTCCCGTTTTTTGGCGGATCGCACCGATTTCGCGCATTACCGGCACCTACTGTGATTGAACTCGATCCAGAGGCTGCAGACTTGTTGCCTCGCTGCCCTGTCAGGCAGTACCGTTTCTGGGCATAGGCAAGCTATGCGGTCGCCTAGAGCGCCACCAGCTGGAGGGGGCGCCAATGAGCGCACTACTGCCACTACATTTGAACAGGGTTGTGATGAAGAGTGGCACGGACACCCTGAAATACGATTGCCGCCCCCACTGGGTCCCCAACATCATTGGGCTAGAGTACTGTCATTCTGACGATGCCATTGGATCAGGGCGCTGTCAATTGCTGCCTCTGATTGTTGCATGCAATGTTTTCATTTGATTTGGAGCCTCAACAGTGCCGTTAGATCAATGGGTTCTGTCCGTGTCAAGGTAACGTTAAGGCTTTTTTTTTTGCAGTGCAAGTTCAAAGGCCAATTTAAAACATTGTTACATAAAAAGTGCACAAAATCAGTATTTTGTTTAGGCAGTACTTGTGGCAGTCGAGAAATCATGTTTCATGTGAAAATGGTCTAAAAAGTTGCATTGTGAAAGGTTCAGTGTGTCATGTAATATTCCCATATAAAACTTTTACAGCCAATTAAAAAAATGTGCTAATTCACAAGATCAATATATACTTTATTATCGCATCCTTACGGAAGTGTCGAAATGCTGAATCAATTAATTCGCTTCCAAAATAAAAATATAACAAATAATTCGCTTCCAACAGCGTCATACATACAGAGGGCAAAGGAATAAAACGTTATTTATTTATTTTTATTAATGCTCAAAAATCAAGAATAAAACACAGAATAATACAACCATCAACATAAAAATGATAATAATAACAAAAAGTAGAAACAGATAAAGAACAGGAAAAAAATTAAATAATTAAAAGAAGAAGAAAGGGGGTGTTTAATACATTACAAACTGAAAAAAAAAATAGATTTACATGTTATTAAAGAAAGGAAAAGAGTTACAGATAAAGTTTTTAAGGCTTTTTTGTTCTTAGAGAACTGGATTAATGAAAGGTATTGCTCAAATTCTTTTATAAAAACAAAAGAGAGAGGTCTACAGTTTGAATATTTGCATCTGTGAATGTGAAACTTTGCAAGAAGCAAAATCAGATTCACCACATAAAACTGTTTTCTTTTAGATTGTTCATACTCAACAAAACCCAACACTACATCTTTCCAGAACAGAATGCATTCATTATAAATGTTACTCCTAATGAAACTTAAAACATCTTGCCAAAATTTCTTTGTAAATGGACCGTTCCAAAAGACAGCGTTGCATTATTTAAAGGGGAAGTTCACACGTCAATGAGTAATAAAAGAACAAATAGCTGCATTCTGGTCACTTTTATGTAACTGATCAGGCTTTTATAGGCCTATGTAGTTTGGGGTAACAAAGGGTTTTATAGGTTTGACTGAAATAATAATGCAATAACTGACACAACAACAACAAAACAATTGAAAAAAACAAACAAACAGATAAAGTTAAAAAGAAGCCATTGATAATATCTAAACATGTATCCAAATCCAAATGTAATAAAATTAATTTATGTGTGATGCCAATTTATTAGCAATTAGGGATTGTTACATAGAGCTATACAGGCATCCAGTGGTTATAATGGTATCACAGATAATAAACTGCTAAATATTTTATCTTAACAGTCAATTTACAAATAGGCCTAATGCATTCAGATTTGTGCAACTCACAATGCTCTGAACTTCCACAAATGTGTTGTTACTATGACAACCAATTTGAATGTGACGAAACCTATATACAACCTATATACAAATATAATTTGTAAATGTATCCATGCTGTTATTTAAGATTTGAGTGTTTACATAATCAGTTTTATGTTAATTTGTATGTAATCTTAATAATCTTGTTTGGATGTGGGAGTTGCATGCGGAGGCTAATAGGGATTTCGCCTAGGGCATCAAAATGGCTAGAAACGGCCCTGCTGTCAGGCAATGACTTCAAAGGAAGTGTTTTAGCACGAAGGCACCTGATAAAACAGATTTTGGACAGGCTTCTGAGGCAGTGTAACGGTTTAATAATCTACAACAAAATAGAACGAGTTTTGGTGATAACTAAATGAATATTTAATCACTACAACACTGATTTCTCGTTAGAAATAACATCAAAAGTGCAAAAAGTTAGTCAGAAATATACATTTACACACAAAATGACCACCAAACGCAACTTTCAGATGCCATCTTTATTTTTTAGCTCAACCGTCAAGGAATGGAACGCACAGGATTGTGGGATATCAAAGGCAGCGAAGGATACATCTATGCTGCCTTCAAAAATCGATCAGATGAAGGCATCTCATGAGACAGGAAGTGAAGCTAACTTTAGATTCGGACGTGCCTTGATGCCTTCCTACCTTGAAATGCTGCCTCCAAAGACAGCATTTTTCAGTTTTCGGATGCAGCCAGAGACTCTAGTCTCATGGCAAACATTGGCTAAACGTCTGATGCATATGGCACACTTTTCTGGAAACACTTCAGGAGTGTCAAAGTTGTCATTTGACTGGTTGAATTAACCCAGATTTCTGGGAGACGCGAGTGTCGCGTTTATTTTCGGTCCGCCGGGAAACAAAGATGCCGTGGCGCTAAACCCCCTCACGAAAGAAGAAAGCCGTCGTGTTTACAAATGTGATGACGAACGCTTATCAGGGTCAACTAAATGCTGGATTTTTAAAAGTATGTGAAATATTTAAAGTTCGCGGCATATAATCTTTAATATACATCCGAGAGTTTCACACACCGGTCTGTTATTATGGCGACATTTCCACGCACGGAAACGTGACGCTGAATGAAACGAACTATGATTGGTTGTTTGACATATCGGTCAAACGACCTCATGGGCGGGCCTTAGGGCTGCACGATTATGACAAAAATCATAATTGTCGATTATTTCCTTGAGATTTTAATTGCGATTATTAATAACGATTATTTTGAACAGATTTATGCCATTGTTTGAAGCTGCATGCCATATTTTTGTATAAAATATATATTTAAACAAGGCTGAAAACACTCTTCCTGCACTTTTATTGCTTTTCTATAGCATTGAGCCTCAAATGTCAATTATACATTGGTTTGGTTTCTTCTTTAAACAAAAAAGGTAAAATTATGCATGGTATAATAATGTGTTATACTAAAACTAAAAGTGGTTTACTAAAGCTATATATTTCATTTACAATTAAACAGAACATTTTACAGTACAATTTATATTATCAGGGCTCCAGACTAACATTGGAGAGCAGTGGCTGCAGCACTGAACATGTAATATTACAAGTTTTGTCTCTTATAAATGCACATTAGAACAGGAGCTTGAGTTCAGAGTAGCAGGAGCTTGAGTTGGGATGCAGATGTACATTTGACAGCATTGTGAAAACTGTAACAACCTCATCTTTTATCCATAACCAAAAGTACAGCACCTCATTACCGTGGTAAAAAAGTAGCCTAACTATATGGTTTCTATGGTGTTTGCATTGAAAAACAGAAGCCTAAAGACATTGTCAATTACAAATCCACTTCAACTGATAGAATTATTAACAAAATAATGTAATTATATTCCATTACTCCTTTAACATATTTAGTATATTAATAATATAATAATACTCAATATGAATATCCTACTTTTCTGCCACCGTACCATTGTTACCGTTAGTGTTACTACAGTGAAACTATGGTAAATGTGGGTGATTTGTGGATTGAAAAGTCTTCTAACTGGATCATTGTTACACTGTTTCTGCATCAGTGTTGATGAGAATAACAGCTCTGATTTATTTGGCTTTAAACTAGTTTAAATTAAAGAGACGTGATTTGTCCTGGAGAACTCTGCGCTGAACTCGAGCGCTTCTTACTGGATGTCACAGCGTTGTTTAGCGCGTGATCGCGGGTCACTGTAATAAACTCATACGCTCTAAGCTCGAGCTGTGCTGTTTTCTTTTGAGGCGAGCGGATAAAAGGTCCGTGTGGCGCGCAGTTCAAACGAATTCCGCTATTTTGTTCCACTTTTGACACGTTATCTATCATGCACAACAGAGTGACAACTACTATCAGTTAGACAAAATGTATTTTATCCAGTGTGTTTGAGTTTGTTAAACCCCGCGCTGCAAACATCTCTTAAGCACACAGAATAATGCAAGTGGGCATTTAAAAAAAAAAAAAAAAAAAAAAATTGTAATCGCGGCTTTGAACGATTACGTAATCGTGGCATCCATAATCGTAATCGCGATTAGAAATTCGAATAATTGTGCAGCCCTAGCAGGCCTTGGCCAATGAAACCTGCCATCTATTCCAGACCTTCAGCCGTCAGTCTGAAGGTCTGGCTACGCAAGACTACAGGGACTCTAATTACTACCACCCTCCCCATCCTCCTCTCAATGAAAATCAATGCTACAGCTAGCGCTGCGTGTTCAGCTCCTCTGGCTTAAAATAAATAAATAAAATAAAATAAATATATATATATACACACACATACACACACACATTTTCCTCTCTTCTATTTCCACCCGAGTACCTACTTTTCCCCACTTTTGGCTGTATTTCATATGTCTACCTTTATTTCCTGTCTCCCACATTTGTTGCCATCTTTGATTTATTTGCTTTTTAATTATAGCTTTAATTTCATATCTACTGTATGATATTTCCATTTCTATTCTAGTGGCCCTCAGAGCTTGTTTCACCAATTTGTCTGCTGCCCTTTCACCCCCACATCAGCTGGAAGCCACATGAATATTACGCTCACCCTTTTCTGCTGTAACGTATATCATTCTTGCAGAATTTCCACTAAATCCTGTCTAATGTCTGACTGCTGTGCTTTAATGCATATAAGAGCCAAACTGGAGTCTGAATTGATATTAATTACCCTGAAAATACTGATAACTTATTTGAGATCCTTACCTCAAATGGTTCAGGTCATACTTAGAAGGGAGAGGTTATTATGTGAGTATAGGAGAGCATAAGTCTAAGTGAACGTCCATGACATGCGGAGTCCCACAAGGCTCAATTCTTTTTTTTGTTATCAACAATTTTTTATTTTCAATTTTTTCACAAACAACACAACATAATATCCAAAATAAAACAAAAAAAAACAGCAGACACATACTCAACATCTCAAGGTTCAATCAAAAGGGAGGGAGAGAGGGAAGGACAACAAGAACACAAAAGTTACTCCTTTAAATAATCACGTATATTCAGTAAAAAACACTGCCAAGCCTCAATGATCGAAGGCCTGCCCCCACTGACTCGTGCCGTTGTACATTCACATGAGACAATTTGCAGGAGGCTACAGATCCAATATGCCTCTCTACACATGTGTGGTGTAAACCAGTTCTGGATTATTGTCTTCTTCACAGCTGTAAAACCAGCAAACAACATTCTCTTTTGCATTGAACTAATACAGAGACCAGAATCATCATTAAGAAGACATAAACTTGGGTTAACAGACCAATCAATTCTCAGTAATGATGACAAAACCAGGTTTACATGTGTCCATAGACTGATGACGACAGGACATTCCCAAAACATATGCAGAAAATTGCCCGATGATGTAGTGTTATATATATGGCAGTTCAAATTTGACTGCAGTTTCATTTTAAATCTTTTGTAAGGAGTTATGTGTGCTCTATGAATGACTTTGAAGTGAATGAGACGATGAGCCAGATTTTTAGATGTTAAACTGAGATTAGACCACACTCTCTCCCAGTCGACAGATAAATTAAGATCAGATAATTCCCTATTCCAAATAGTTTTAATAGAAAGAGGTTTTGTAATACAATCAATAATTTTATTATTTATTAAGAAAACAGATGGCCGACCAGCAGATGGTGCAATCCAGTCCCGCATAGGATGAGAGGAAATGGAAGAAGACCAAGGAACGCCATATGCTTTGAGAGCAGAACGTAATTGAAGAAAAACTAAATATGCAGATTTTACATTTATGCATTTAGCAGACGCTTTTTATCCAAATGCTGGTAGACAAAATTTGGCTCTCAATGCCTGAAATGAACAGAGGCCCTGGTTATCATACATATCACCGCACGTGTTCACACCTAAAGAGGACCAAGAGGGTTGGACAAATGGACGATTTCCACATACAAAGTTAAAATTGTGCCATAAAGGTGTACTGTTACAGAATTTGAAGGGTCCACCTATCCGACGTTCAACCGTTTTCCAGATTTTAATAGAGTTAGCCACAACCGGACCAAATTTATAATTATCCCCTTTTTTTCCTGTGCCAGTAAATAAAATATCTTGAAGTCTATTTGGTTTAACCTTGTCAGCTTCAATCACCTTCCATGAAACTGTAGATTGAGGATCAACCCAATTATGAAGGGCCTTAAGCTGGAATGACCAATAATATAATTCAAAATTTGGTACAGCCAGTCCTCCTGCGCTATTAGGATGTTGTAATGTGGTAAGTTTAATTCTGGGACATTTATCATTCCAGATAAACTTAGAAATTATGGACTTGATCTCCTTAAAGTAACCTGGAGGGGGAGAAAGTGGTAGCATAGAGAAAAACATAATTAAATCGAGGTAAAAAATTCATCTTAACAGTGGAGATTCTTCCTTGGAGAGAGACTTTAAGATTGTTCCATCTTTGAATGTCATTTTTGACCTTAACTAAAATGTTATTAAAATGGTCTCTGGCAATCTTATGAATGTTTTTATATATGGTAATGCCCAAATAGATGAAAGATTCCTTAATAGGGATAAATGAGGGAATAGAAAAATTAACCTTAACATTGTTAATTGGCATTAGAGCAGATTTGCTCCAATTTATTTTATATCCTGATAGGCTACTAAAATTATCAAATTCCTTAATTACACTAGAGACTGAAACATCAAAGTGGTCTAAATATAGAATAATATCATCTGTTGGGGGGCCTTTGGGTCTCCGGGCCCAGGGCCCGGTCCGCCCTGGTGTGGTCGGCTGCCGGTGGAGCCTGCGGGCTTGCCGCCACGGCACCCTGGGGCGCCTACACTGTGGCTGTCGGAGGTCCCACCTTCGGGCTCTCCTCTGCCCTTTTCTGGGTGGGGGCCGCGGTTGTCCCTGCGGTGGTTCTCCTGGGGGTTCCGTGCCCTGGGGGGCCTCCGGATGTTTGGGGCCCGGGTCTTTTCCGTGCCTGCTTCATGCCTTGCGGGATGGGGCTGTTGTTCCCCACACACACTATTAAACATTTACATGGAGGAACCTTATGAACACAAGCGTGCTCAAACACACAGGTGTACACTCAAGCATTCACATTGGTATAAAAACAGGTGCTCACAGACACACATTGTCTTGATCTGCTGTTGCTTCAAAACTTATTTTGTAATATTAGTTATGTGTGCTGCTCAATAACATTTAACATTTAGAATTTATTGTGATTCATACAGATGTTGGTTGTTGCTGCAGTCTCTTTGATGTTGTGTCTTCGGTTGTTTTCTTCTGTTGTTTTCTCTTTTTGTCAGCAGGTATCGAAGCAAATTGTCTGTTTTTTTTTTTGTTTTTTTTTCCCTCTCTCTCTCTATCCCCCATTCTCCTTTTTTCTCTCTCTCTCTCCCCCTTCTTTGTTGACTTTCCCCACAACCTTTTTTTTTTCTTTTTTTTTTTCTTTTCCTTTCTTCTTTCCTCTTTCTCTCTCTTGTTTTCTCTGTCCCCTGGTCTTGTCTGTCACAGTGTGGTTAAGTAAAAGGGTATATAAAATTAAATTAATTAATTAATATAAAAAAAAATATATATATATATATATTTAATTAAAAAAAAAAAAAAAAAAGAAAAAGGAAAAAAGAAAAAAGGCTGTGAATGATGATAGCATAGCCACGCATATGTACTGTCATGTGTTATCTGTGCTACTGACAGGCCAAAAAAAAATAAAAATAAAAATAGGAAAGAGGCTCTCTTTCTTGAAGGGGATTATGCTTCATCTGCACAGTTCTTCGTCACTGTGTCGGTCCTGGCTTTTCTCTATTCCCTTTTGGCCACAGTTGTTTACTTCTTCTACCAGAACAAATACAGAGAGAAGAACAGAGGTCCAGTAGTTGATTTCTTGGTGACTTTAGCGTTCTCTAGCCTGTGGCTGGTAAGCTCAATTGCCTGGGCTAAAAGTCTGGGGTGAAGACAACCACTGATGTGCATCAAATCCTGCTGTTAATGTCTGCTTGCAGAGCCCAGGAGAACTTATGTGAGGTCTTGCAGGAGCCCATCTGGACGATTCTCAATATGTCTGTGGCCTTTGGTTTTTTGAACTTCTTCCTTTGGGCTGGTAATATTTGGTTTGCCTACAAAGAGACAGGTTTGCATAAGTCTTTTCAGCGCCATCCTTCCAGAACTCCCTCTGAGAAACGTGGCAGCTTCAGACAGTACAGTGAAACCAGTTTTGATCAATCTGGAGCTGGTTTTGGCCAGAGGCTCTACAATCAAGGGAGTTTTGACTTAACAAGCGGAGACTTCAGCCTACCCCAAACCAATCTCGGACAGCCGATGCTTTACCGACAGGTGGGGAGTCCCACATCCAGAGGCCCTCTCATATTTGTTAATGAGATGTGAGAGAGAGTGTGAGTGTGGAGCAGAGAAAGAAAAGAGAAGAGAAACACTGTTGTTTTCTCAGTCATAACACAGATAATTTGCCATTGTGAATGTGATATTTCTATCATGTGATGTAGAAATTGTGACATTTTTGTAGATATCAGTCTGCATACTGTTTTTTAACTGTATAAGTGCTATTGAATTGAAAGCTCTACCTTGATATAGTATATAAACTGTTTTGCATATTTATAAATATATATACACACATAGACATATACACATATGCATATGAGCAAATGCATTTACCATGTCAGATATGGCTCTGTGATATTTCTGATGTCATTTAGCATAGTATGCCTATATTCTAATAGTCTATGTTTTGTGTTTAAATACAAAAAGTGCAGTGACAGTACCATGGTAAACATATTGGATGGCAATACTATGGTACTTTGATATAGCCTATATTTAAAAAAAAAAAAAGAATAATATCATCAGCGTATAATGAAATACAATGATTATGGTCATGAATCTTAATCGATACTTCAGATTTCCTGATGGCTTGTGCTAAGGGTTTGAGAGATAGACAAAACAATAAGGGGGAAAGTGGACACCCCTGCCTCGTTCCCCGCTGTAAAGGGAATGAGGGGGAAATAATATTACCAGTTATGACTGATGCTGCAGGTGAGTGGTATAATGTCTTAATCATAGAAACGAAGTGTTCACCGAAGCCGAAACATTGCAGAACCGCCCACATATAATTCCACTCTAGCCTGTCAAAGGCTTTTTCTGCATCAAGTGAAAAGACCGCACAAGGTGTTGGGTGGGAGTCCGCAAAGTCAAGAATATGAAGGAGTCGACGCATATTGTCAGATGCATTGCGCCCCTTGATGAAACCAGTTTGGTCCTCCTTGATCAGACTGTGAATTACCTTCTCCAAACGAGAAGCAAACACTTTAGCATAGATTTTTAGATCACATGGGATAAGCGAAATCGGTCTGTAGCTGGAACAATCTAATGGATCTTTCCCTTTTTTAAGAAGTAATGAAATCAGTGATGTTTTTTGATCTCTATGAAATGCCCCATGTTCAATTGCAAAATGAAATGAGTTAAGCATAAGTATCCCTACCAAATCCCAAATTTCTAAATATAATTCAGGGGGGAGACCATCTAGACCCGGCGATTTGCCCTTTTGAAGGCTCTTTAGAGAGACGTGAAGTTCCTCCAAACTTAATGGGGCCTCCAAAGATTCTTTATCCATCTGTGAGATCCGAGGCAGTTCCAATTTATCTAAATACTGCTTACAAATTGGTTCATCAAAATCTGTTTCGGCTTTATACAGATTTGTGTAAAAACCTTTAAATATGTCATTAATTGCCACAGGGTTCGTGGTGACCTGATCATCTGATGATTTTATTGCGCTAATATATGCCTTAGACTCGCATTATTTCAACCTACGGGCCAATAAATGGCTAGGTCTCTCTGATTCAAAATAATATTTTTGTCTAGTCCTATGTAAAATAAATTCTGCCCTTGAGTATGAAAGTAAATCATATTCTTCTTTTAAAGAGGACAGCTGTGTAGCCTGTTGCTCAGTAAAATGTTGTT
Organism: Aspiorhynchus laticeps; assembly: GCA_023376895.1. Lineage (NCBI taxonomy): Eukaryota > Metazoa > Chordata > Actinopteri > Cypriniformes > Cyprinidae > Aspiorhynchus > Aspiorhynchus laticeps. The sequence continues at coordinate 109,202 of JALXFT010004430.1, read as the reverse complement.
TTTGTAGGTTTTGTAATGATTGGATTTTATTTTCTAATTGTGTAAACTGGTGAGTTCTCGCTTTGGCAAGAGTAGAAGAGAAAGATATACAGAAACCTCGTATAGCACACTTAGTCGTTTCCCACAGTATTTGAGGATCCACATTAGAGGGCATATTAATTTCAAGAAAGTCCTTAATATATTCTTTTAGAGAGGTAATAAAAGTCTGATTACTTAATAATGATTTCACGAGTTCACACTTACATAAAATTTGAAGGGGTAAAGTTTAATGCGTGTTTGGCGTGCTGTCCGGGGTGAGGGCTCCGAGCTCAGAGTTCGGCCCGAACCCAGAGTACTCCCCCCTATGTAAGTGCTTAGGACTAGAAGCGTGGAGAAGGGGTGGTGGAAGGATGCTGAAAAAATGTCAATGGAATGAGGTGAGACTGCTGAGTGTATATATACCTCTTACCATTGATTGCTGAGTGCTCTCCACTTGTGTTAATTATCTGAACGTGCTACTCCTGAACTTTGTTAATAAAACATAATTTCACGAGTTCACACTTACATATAATTTGAAGGGGTAAAGTTTAATGCGTGTTTGGCGTGCTGTCCGGGGGGAGGGCTCCGAGCTCAGAGTTCGGCCCGAACCCAGAGTACTCCCCCCAAAAGGTTAAAAGCAGAGGACAGCCGCCGAACTAAAAACCCCCCAAATGAGTGCCGAGTTTGGCGGGCTGGTATCTCGAGAAAGGGTCTGGATGTTTGGCCTGCAACGGGGAGCAGTTGTAATTTGGAGCGACCGATCGGGAGAGTTTGCGCCTTCTTTCTCCGCTGTGAGATCGATTTTTGCTGGACAGAAGAGGAAATGGAAAAGAGGAAAATGAGAGCTTGACTGGGAGATTTTCTCACACTGCGTCCGCTGGGAGACCAAGTGCTCGCTGGACGAAAGAGAAAACGTAAGTGCTCTACCGGGAAAGTTCTCATTGCGTCCGCTGCGAGACCAAATGCTCGCTGGCCAGAAAGAGGAAACAGGGAAGAAGAAAATGGGAGCTTGACCGGGAGATTTTCTCACATTGCGTCCGCTGTGAGACCAAATGCTCGCTGGATGAAAGAGAAAACGTAAGAGCTCTACCGGGAAAGTTCTCACTGTGTCCGCTGCGAGACCAAATGCTCGCTGGACAGAAAGAGGAAACAGGGAAGAAGAAAATGGGAGCTTGACCGGGAGATTTTCTCACACTGCGTCCGCTGCGAGACCAAATGCTCGCTGGACAGAAAGAGGAAACAGGGAAGAAGAAAATGGGAGCTTGACCGGGAGATTTTTTCACACTGCGTCCGCTGTGAGACCAAATGCTCGCTGGACGAAAGAGAAAACGTAAGTGCTCTACCGGGAAAGTTCTCGCTGCGTCCGCTGCGAGACCAAATGCTCGCTGGACAGAAAGAGGAAACAGGGAAGAGGAAAATGGGAGCTTGACCGGGAGATTTTCTCACACTGCGTCCGCTGTGAGACCAAATGCTCGCTGGACAGAAAGAGGAAAGAGGGGTTTTAGTCAATAAGTGTTTGGTGAGCTTTTTTGATGTGGAATCGGTTGGTCCTGATATAGCTTTGGAAAGCATCTGAGGACCATTTCCCAAGGGCTTGGATCTGCTGTTGGGAGAGGCCTTTTTGGGCTGCTGAAGTTGCTGCCCTGATACGGAATGAGTGACTTGACAAATTCTTTACTGGAAAGCCCGACTGTTGGAGAACAGATTTGAGGTGTTTCTGGAACCAAAAACGAGTCACAGGTTTTTTGGATTCGTCTATGAATAGGGGTTCCAGAGGAGATTTAGCCTGAGAGCTTCTCCATTGCAAATATGCCAGAATTGACTGGTATGGTTGGATTGGCGATGAGAGGTTAAAAATTTAGGTCAAATTACCTTTTTTGGTTTGGTCGGTCTTACTTTGTTTAATAAAATATGAAATTGTTTCACCATCTAGTACTAATAAGTCTGAGATGGTGGGGTGGATTTTTGGGTCGAATTTGGAAGTGATGGCAAGTTCCGAGCATCTAAGAAAACCAAAAAAGGCTAGGATAAACATGGCGTCGAGTGTGCGAGCGGTACTGATGGGCTGGTAGCCTGTGCGGAGGGCGTGAATACATTTGGTGAGAATGTCTAGCGTTATGGGTTGTCTGGCGTCGGGACGGGTGGGCTGGGATCTTTGAATCCCTTTGATCAGGAGGGAGGTTTGTGAATTGTTTATCTCAGGGGAAGGAGCGCCGTGCACCAATTTATGGAAAAACTGGATGCCACTCAAGTAACCTTTGATGGACGCGACTTGAAGGCCTTTGACACTATTAAGGTAGGAAATAAAAGAGGTGATTGAAAGAAGAGAAAAATCAGGGAAAGGCATGTTATAAGAGACATGGAATGTTTTGAAACATCTCCAAGCAGTCACGTAGGATTGGAGGGTCCTGGGAGAAACTGCTTGGAGGATGGTGTCGAGCGATGCATCAAGCAGAGGTTTTAACGGGTGGGTTACGGGAATATTAGTTCTGAATAGCGAGATACTGGCGTTGGGAATTGATCCGCCTCTGGAGCCAGCGTCCTGAATTTCTGAAACAGAAAACGAGACAGGGAGTCAGCGATTTGGTTTTCTGACCCAGGGATGTGTTTAGCAATTATGATGAATTGGTCGCAAGCTGAAATCCAGGTGAGACGCCTTAGGAGTGGCATCAGGGCAGGTGAATGGGAACGGCCTTTGTTAATGCAATGCACTGTTGCGTCGTTGTCGCAATGCACTAAAATGCTACTAGCAGCCCATTCTTTCCCCCACAGGAAAGCTGCTACTACGAGAGGGTAAAGCTCGAATAGAGCTGAGGATTGAGATATGTCCTGGAGCTGCGGTGGCCACGGAGCCGCGAACCAACGACTTTGAAAAAATCCCCCGAAACCGATTGAGGGGGCAGCGTCTGTGAACAATTGGACATCGGTCAGGGACGAAACAAGGTTGTTATAGAAAAAAGATAGGTCGTTCCACTGGTTTAGAAATGTTAACCATAGCCTGAGTTCGTCGCGACATGCTTGAGTTATAGAAATGAGGTCCTCTAGCGAGTGAACGGAGGACGCGAGTGAGAGGAGATGCGATATGAAGGGGTGGCCCTGTGGAATGATGCGTTTAAATGTCCGAGCAGGGATAGGAGTTCGCGTTTTGAACAATTTGGTTTTTCAAGGAGAGTAGAAGAGACGAGAATTATTCGATCAATTTTCTCTTTGGGCAGGGATGCTTGGAATTTGTCTGAATCCAAATTAATTCCTAGGAACTCAATGGATGTTGCAGGGCCCATGGTTTTTTTTCTTCTCTGCGATAGGAATTCCTAGCTCGGAAAAAATGTTTTGGACTGTGAGGATGTGCGCGGCTGTGATGGCTTTGGGAGACGAGATTATTAAAAAATTGTCTAGCAGTTGAATGAGGTGGGGAATGGCGTAGTTGTTCGACAAAATCCAGCAGACGGCTTCTGATAGCATGTCGAAACTTTTAGGGCTGCTTTTGCATCCGAAAGTTAAACGCACTGCGAAATAATATTTCCCGAGCCAGCGAACTCCAAATAGGTGCCATGAATCTGGATGGATGGGCATTACTTTGAAGGCAGATGTAATGTCAATTTTTGCGAGCCAAGCACCCCGACCTGCGATTTTGATCATGTCGATAGCCTGATCCATGTCGTGGTATTTCAGCGAAATTTCATCGAGAGGGATCAAGCTGTTTATGCTTGGGAACGGGGAATTGTGCGGGGCTAACAGGTCGATTATTAGGCGTTTTTTTACCCGAGAATTTTCTTGTAGCCACTCCGACGGGGCTAATACGAAACAGATTAAATGGAGGATTGTCAAATGGGCCAATCATGAAGCCTGACTCAACTTCTTTTTTGATCAGTTTGTTTACAACTTCAGGTTCTATGAGGGCGGATTGAAGATTATTACATGTGATGTTTTGGGAGAGCGGGCATTCTAAGCCAGGTTTAAACCCGTTTTTTAGACCTGACAGCAGATAATGAGTACATTCAACGTCCGGGTGATGAGCTAGTTCGAAATGCATGCGTGAAATATTTACAGGAGTCGCCAAATAATTTTTTGATTTTTTATTCACAGATTTGTAAACTGGACATACAATGCGGACATGAGCGCCGCCACAGAAGCTACAAATAAGCATTAACCGGCAGCGCGATCTGTTACATTTACCCGCGTTAAAATGGTTACAAGGATGTCTGCTTTCGTCGAAAGCGGAATCCTTGTTTGCGCTGGTGGTTGCTGCACGGGGCACGTAGCTGGTGGATTTAGATGTGCTTGTTCCCGGGTAGGGAAGAGAGGAAGGGTTAACCTGCGGGCACGATGCGGTCGTGTGCGCTACTGACCTGCAGATCGCGCAAGAAATGTTTTTGCAACCTAAAAACACCCTGCTGTGGAGATCCTGGTTGAGTGCGCCCCAGTATGTGCACTGGTTCCACTGTGCGACTCGCACGGCACTTTTGGCTGAAAAAAGTTTATGGTACATGAAGAAATGCCCACCCCCATAGGACAGCGCGAGTTCGGCTATGATTGCTTGATAATCGTTCAGTTCGCGCCGCCTGTGGGGGAAAGCTGAACAGATGATTTCAGTGTAACGGGAAAAAGCAATTGAAAATTCGGAAAATGAAAGAACGCGAGATGAGTGAGTGTTTGTGTTTTTTAGGGTAACAGAGAAATCCCCGCAATCTATCTGGCGGTCTGGTTCAGCTGCGGGGAGTAGAGAGAGAAGAGAGGAAAGGTCTACATCCGCACCTGAGAGGATCTGAGCGCGGATGTTTTGGGATATTGGAGGTGGTTCCAAGGCGACGGCGTTGGACGGAACGGGCATCGGTGTTGCTGTGAACAGAGAATGTGGTGATTTTAGTTGTAACATAGAACTGGGAAGGGAATAAGCCAGGTCTGCACATGTTGGCGGCAGCCTCACGCTTGGATGACCTGCTGTGGTTTGAAAAGGAAAGTTAGTTGGAGGATATGAAGTAATGGAAGGATTATATGATGAGAAATGGGCTTGAGCTGCAAGCGGAGGTGGGCCCGTGCTTGTTTGAGCCACTGGAGCTATAGGCCACTGAAAGTGGGCGGGGTTGTAACCTGTTGGGTGAGACTGTTGAAGCAGTTGGACCTGTGCTGCTAGCGGTGATAGCCTCGCGCTAGTGTCTGCGACAGGAGCTGGAGGCCGCTGAAAAGGAAAAGGGTTATAAACAGCGGGAGTATAAAACTGAGTGAGTGTGAGGAGGCCGCTGGGCCCGGCTGTATGCGGTGCTGTGGCAGCAGAAGCCGTGGTGGAGGGCTGGGCCTCATTGAGAGGTGGGAGTGCCGTGGCGGAATCTGGTGCACGGCCCAGGCTTGCTGAAGGCCTGTTGCTGCGTCTTGATGGGCGAGGCGATCCGGATCCTGTGCGGGAAGACGACGGTGGTGACTGGGCAGGCGATTTTTGGGCCCTGCGGGCTTTGCTCTGCCTGTGAGTCGTCTTGGGAGTTGACTGTAAGGAAACGTACAGATCATACAACTCCGCCTTGTTCATTTTCCGCAAAGCTTGGATGTCTGAATCCCCCAGTGCTTGTTTTAATCCAGCTATGGTCCAATTCCCGATCGGTGGGATCGTTGGAACGGCCGAGTGGTAGGAGGAAGCCGGAGAAGATGGAAGTCTTGCCGGGGGCGGTGAAGACTGGCCACGGCTTCTTGATGAGCGCAGGGCTGTTCAGGCCGGTGTGCGGCCGCGTGAAGAAGCCTGGGGCTCAGGTGCGACATCCGGCGTAGGAGGTATGGTCGTGGGACCGGTGGAATGCGCAGGTGCATCCCTGGCAGAGTTTGTTTCTTCGTCGGAGGAAGAGCTTGGACGTTGAGACATGCTGAAAAACTGTCAATGGAATGAGGTGAGACTGCTGAGTGTATATATACCTCTTACAATTGATTGCTGAGTGCTCTCCACTTGTGTTAATTATCTGAACGTGCTCCTCCCGAACTTTGTTAATAAAACATCATATGTTAAATCGCCATCTAGGGGACTTGGCTTTGACATCGGAAAGAGGAACACTGCACAACATAGCAGAATGATCAGATAATAAAATTGGTAATATAGATATAGAGGAATTAGATGAAATTAAAGATGGGCTGAGAAATATGTAATCTATCCTAGAGAAAGTCTTGTGTCTATTAGAATAAAAAGTTAAGTCCTTAGCTTTAGTATTCTGAATTCTCCATAAATCGATTAAGTTGAGCTCAGTGATAAATTTATTCAATAATTTAGAGGATGGATTGGCTGTTGTATCAGATTGAGACTTATCTAAAGCAGGATTTATGACAGCATTAAAATCACCACCCACCACTAGAGGGCAATCAATCTCCTCAAGTAAAGTTTTGGAAATCTGTGCTAACCTATTATTATATATTTTGCATCGGATAAAAACAAATCTACCCTTCTCATCACTACCAAGGTGTTCAATTGTTAAATTTAACTTCCTGTTAACAAGGATAAGCACCCCCTTATTCTGGAAACGTGCCAAGTCAGATTGTTTTAAATGTGTCTCTTGTATTAAGGCACAGGAGATAGATTTACGGTGTAAATATTCTAATACCCGGGTTCTTTTAACAGCAGAATTTAAACCATTCACATTCAGTGATAAAATATTTAAAGTATGCATTGAATATTCATAATCCCAAAATTGTACACAATAAATGCAAAAAAAACAAAAAAAAACAAAACAGAAGCACTTCCATTCCGTAAATAACACGTAGACACTGATGTGCATTTTAGATACCAAACCTCCTATATGAAAAATCCCTTTAGAGATAATGTAAAATGGATAAAAGTATAAATGTCTGCTGTAAAAAACAAAAACAACATAAAAATGTGAACAACCGACAACCATAAACAAAGAACAACTCAGACCGCACATTACCGAGAACATAGGTCTGACTGAGCAACACAAAACGGTGATAGGTCGTGACCGATCCACTCCAACGCAAGATATGTCTCCCGAAAGGCTCACACAGCCAAAAAAATTAAAAATAAATATATATTTTTTATTAATTAAACCTACTCTCCATTAGTCCCCTCCAAAACAGAAAAATGGAGTGTCAGTCTTACCAGCAAAGAGATCGTTGTACCGGATTTAAGGACAATATCCCAGTATAAGAGAAGAAAACACAAACAATAGGTTTAGCAAGCATCCATGCTCATCCTGCTATCATCCCCTTCTGGGCAGCTAGGGCCAAGTCCATCCCGGCCGTCATGCCCCTCCCATCGAATTGGAGAAACAGCGGTCGCTGCTCCCCCGTTGTCCCCCCGCAGAGCTGCGGCATAGGACTTCTGCTGAGACATGGAACTGATAAAATCCTCCGCTTTCTGAGGGGAATCGTAGCTTCTCTGTTCCCCTTTGTGCCGTAGCTTAATCACCGCTGGATAGATGAGGAAGGGCTGGAGACCAAGTGCAGTCATCTTCTTCAAAACCGGACCAAATGCCTTTCTCCTGATCGCTGTAGCTGGACTAAAGTCAGGAAAAAACAGCAGTGTGACACTGTTCTGTGCGCACTTCACCGGATACGCCTGCCGAGCACCTTTCAGGATATCTGATCTGTCATGCCATCTCAGTACACGGAAGATGATAGTGCGTGGCTGATCAGAGCCCCTCCCTCTGTCATACACGCGATGCGCCCGGTCAATCTCGATGTCACGGCCCCTCAAGGAAGGAATCCACTTGGAAAGATTAGCTCGGAGGAAACTAGCTGCATCTGGACCCTCCATCCCTTCTGGGAGTCCCACCAGTCTTACGTTGTTCCGCCTGCACCTGTCCTCTATATCTGTCATCTTCTCGGTGAGTCGCTCCAGCTGATCCTTTAAGTCCGTAACTGTTCTCTTATATTCACGCGCCGCTGCCTGAACAGAATCAACGCGGTCACGTGTCTGCTTCGAATATAAACCTAACAGTCCACTCAGATCATTAGGATCGAGTCAGTTAGAAATACCAAGGGTTCACACAAAACAAGGGGAGTCCGCTTTTAGCTATTATGCCGCCCACAGTTGGAACCAGCAACCAGAAGAGATCAGATGTGCTAAAACATTAGCCACATTTAAATCCAGACTCAAAACTCATCTGTTTAGCTGTGCATTTGTTGAATGAGCACTGTGCTACGTCCGAACTGACTGTACTGTATTTTATGTATAATAATTTTCTATTTAACTGTTTTAAATTTCATTTTAAATCAATTTCTATATAATTTTAAAATTACTTCTTTTTATTATTTTTAATTCCTTGTTTTTATTGCTGTGAATGACTATTTCACTTTCTTTTATGTAAAGCACTTTGAATTACCACTGTGTATGAAATGTGCTATATAAATAAACTTGCCTTGCCTTGCCTTACCTTTCTGGAAATTTGCATTTTTGGAATGACAACGGCTACCCCTACTTGCTCATTATTTTGGATTTTTTGATGCATCCGTATACACTTGTGTTTTATGTCCATACTTTAACCAGAGGTATTCCCTTACCTGATTTCCTCTAGTTTACTCTGGCCTTCTTTTTTCCTATGATCCAGCATTCTTAAATCAACACCGTTCCGCGCTGTCCTGGAAGATTTTCTTTATTTTGCAAACATGTCTTAGAAGAGATCATTTGAAGAGATTGTAAAAATGAGCAGAATGTTGTGGTTGATGAAAAAGTATTTACGACACAAAATGTAGTAATAAAGTTATAAGAAATGTTTTTTTTTTTTTTTTTCAGTCAAGAAAAATAATTAATCTAAGGGGATTTTATTTATTTATTTTATTTTATTTATTTATTTTATTATTATTATTATTTTAATTCTTTAATAGATAAGATTAACTGGAAAAAGCATGGCTCTTACCTTATAAATTGTGTGTCCCCAGCATAGTTAAAGAAGTACATTTAAAAAAAAAAATGCATAGGGTAGAGTGGGGGAAAACGACCCCTTACAGTTTTTCCAAAATAACCACAAGATAATGTTAAAGTTGTAACTATGGACTACACTGATATTCACCATGAAGCTTACACTGGTGATGTACCGAAGAGAAAACAGATTTCACAGTAAGTGATCTAATTTTCAGCAGTAAGAAAAAAAGTGTTTTAAAGCTTGTTGTTGGACTTATGCACTGAACCATGTAGTGTATGAATTATATAAGTTTATTTTGTCATTAATAATAGAAGCCTGATAGCCCCACCCCCTTCTCAATGTAATTAAAGCTGCGACAGTTGAGTGCATGAAGGTTTCAACATTCCACACTTCCCCTGTGTTCCATTCGGAAGGGCTCATCCCTATGCCCTAATCCCTTCAAAGGGTTTACCCTCCGGAGTGAGAGCTTTGAAGGGTTGAAGGGTGTAGAGGACCAAACAACTGTTTCTTGAAGTGCCCTTCTGTGCCATCATCCCGTGCCCACACGGAGGTGCCGTCATCATGCAAAGAATCTGCACAAAGGATCATGGGAGCCCGAAGTGTACATCAGTTGTACCCTTCGAAATCCTTCATTCCGAAGGGCCCTTTGAAGTGGCTAGTTTTGAGCACTTCGGTTTGGAACGACCCTTCAATATGGTGGCCATGATTGTTTTCACTTTGTATTTTTGGAATTTTCAGTGTGAACACACTACTCGCACTATTTATACTACAAAACGTCATAGCTTAGTGCATAAGTACGCGATTTGGGACGCACCTTCAGACACCTGCACTTCCGCAAGTGACATCACTTGCAGTCTTTTTAATTTTTTATTTTATTTTATTGATTAACTTTTTTTTTATTGAATCTCTCAACATTTTACACAAGTAGCCAGGTGGTGAAGACAAGAAAAAAGAAACTAAATTACAAAGTCACTTGCACTCTTCGCTTCCTGCGACGTCACTTGCAATCCACACAAACCGTGCGTGTTGCCAATGGAGACAACATGCTGTGGTGGTTAAACGATTAAAACTAATTTAATATCATAACATACAGGGTCCTGCAAGTCATCTGTAAGAGAAAAAGACAAGACCCACAAATCCGTGGCCACAGAACAGCAGAATATGAACGCAATGCTCTCATTAAGCGCTTTTAAACCTCCTGTAGAAAATCATAAACACTTAATATGGCTTAATGTGTTAAGATAGTGTTATTAAAAGATCAAATTCAATATAAAGTTTATTAATATAATGTATATGTATATAGTGTTTTCCTCCCATACAGTGGTGTAATGTAACAAAGTAATAATACTTCGCAAGAGTACTTAAGTGTTTTTTGGGAGTATCTGTACTTTACTTGAGTTTTTATATTTCAGTCAACTTTTACTTTTACTCCATGACATTTCCTAATTAAAATGTTTACTTTTACTCCGATACATTTCCCCGAAGCATATTCGCTACATACTACAAAATAGTCAGATGTCAGAAGAACACGGACTGCCGGAAAGCATGTTGGAAGAATCAGTGGTCTGGCACTTGCAAGTTAGACTCCTAAAAACACAACCGTGGATGGTTTGTTTTCCACTCAAGTCGAGTCTGGGGTGTGCGATCAGTATATCTTGTTATGATCTTGAGATATTCTATGTATCTGAATTGTTTTTGTAATTGATTTCTCTGCTCTAGTGTGCAGACATGTTTGTGTTTCAGGTGGGTGTGGCTTCTGTTAACCAGCTGGAGGTGGTGATTGGTCCCTCTATGCACCTTTTCCAGATATAAGGACCTCCCCAAACACTCGTCTAGTGCCTTTGAGCCTCGTTGACTTTGTGCCGTCGTGTGTTACTAGAATTTTGATTGACTGTTGTCCTGTGGATTGTCATGCCAGAGAGAGATATTCTGAGTATAGTAAATCTGTTGAGTGTTTGTTGTTCTGAGATCAAACTTCTCTATACAGCTGGGTTCGTCAACCATAACTCCTTCCAGGACTGCCAGGAACCTTGGAGTTGTGATCGATGATCAGTTAAGCTTCACAGACCATATTGCTACAACGGCCTGGTCCTGCAGATTTGCCTTATACAACATTAGGAAGATTAGGCCCTTCCTGTCAGAGCAAGCTGCACAACTCCTTGTCCATGCTCTTGTTCTCTCCAGACTGGACTATTGCAATGCTCTCTTGGCGGGCCTTCCCGCATGTACTATCAAGCCTCTGCAACTGATCCAGAATGCAGCAGCCAGAGTGGTCTTTAATGAGCCGAAAAAAGCTCACGTTACCCCTCTCTTCATCAGGTTACACTGGCTACCAATAGCCGCTCGCATTAAATTCAAGGTACTGATGTTTGCCTACAAGACCACAACTGGCACTGCACCAATATACCTAAACTCGCTAGTTCAAACTTATGCACCCTCCAGAAGCTTGCGTTCTGCAAGTGAACGACGTCTTGTGGTGCCGTCCCAAAGAGGTACCAAATCACTCTCACGGACCTTTTCCTGGACTGTGCCCAGCTGGTGGAATGACCTCCCGATCTCAATCTTTAGCCGAGTCTTTAGCCATTTTCAAAAAACATCTAAAGACACATCTTTTTCGCCAGCACCTGACTAACTAATACTAACACTTACCTATTCTATTTAAAAAAAAAAAAAAAAAAAAAAATTTTTTTTAGTGTAGCACAGTGTACTGTGCTAGACTAACTGAGACTTGTCATGGCACTTGTATACTGTTGCTCTCTCGATGGTCTGACTGCTTCTATTGTTCTCCTCATTTGTACGTCGCTTTGGATAAAAGCGTCAGCTAAATGATTAAATGTAAATGTAAATTTTAGATCTCCTGTTTATCTGAACATTGCCTGTTTTGACTTCGACTTGGATTCTGATTCTGCTTTGTGTACGCCTGCAACTTTGTAAATATTCTTGTTAACACGTTTGCCAAATTAAGGGATGTAGGGGGCTAGACGCCATTTTTATTTATGTATAGTTTTCACTTTGTTTATGGTTGAGGGAGGTAGGGAAATTGGTCTGTATTTTGTTTTCTTTATTTTCATTTGAGCTTATTTAGTGATTAAAAATAGAAGTGCGTTTTGTTTATTGTTTTGGCCTCGTCTGCCCCTGAAGAGATTCCCGTGTGTAAAAAAATAAAATACTTTATTTGGCATCTCTCTGTTGTGAACTCCGTTTCCTTTCTCTGTTACGGTTAACCCCTAGAGGTCGTAACAATCTTCTGTGATAATATGGTAAGTGTTGTTGTAATGATGTGCGATCTGACATTATCAAGTAGGCTATATCACTAAACCACACACAGAGTGCACGCACGTTGATTTATTCAAATTCCAGGCATTCTAAATTGTAGACGGCAAAAATGCTTCTGTATCCTTTTTAAATTTATATAATGTAATATAGTTAACTTAATCTATATCATACAAAGAGTACCGATTTTCTGCAGATAGCAGCATGATAACACATTTAATAATCATTTTATACAAGATCAGTAAAGCAATAAGTGACTTACATTTTAGACATAATATTGCTTGTTTTTGCTCAATTTTGCCAACGAAAATAGTTCCAAACAAAGATCACAGCATTGTTTTGCATCTCTGAGCAATGGACGGTGTTTACTTATTGATTGAATCAGCTATTTGAACGAATTGGTTGATACAATTGATTCAGTGATTCACTCATTAACACAGTCAAATGCTTTGTTTCTGAATGAATCAGCTGTTTGAATGAATCAGTTGAATCTCGATGACTCACTCATTAACAGTCACTTGCTGCCACCTACTGGCGGTTTTAATTTCACATTTCAACAATTTTTTTCATGTCTTAAATTATTCCAAATATCAGTAGGCTATTCAACGTTAGGTTAAAAACAAACCATTAGGCCTATTTATGCATATATAACTGCAGTTTAAATGCATCCATGTTCCCTCTGAGATACATTAAACTGTGTAAATACATCTAAATGCTACTTCAGATGCAGATTCCAAAAATGTTTTCTTAATTTGGAATGAAAGACAATAAGTACCGGATGAAGTGCTTCTTATTCTTACCCAAAAATACAATATAGAAAAAAAGTGTTAAAACTGAACACAATCTTGCTACCCAAACTGTGTATGAACATTTTGTATATATTTATTTGCTTCTTTTCCATTTTGCATTTCCTTGTACTTTTACTTTCAATACTTAAGTACGTTTAAGATAAAAAAAATATATACTTTTCGTACTTAAGTACAATAAATATCACATACTTTAAGACTTTTACTCTAGTAATATTCTAAACGGTGACTTCAACTTCTATTGTTGATACGGGAGATGGAGAAAGTTTTAGCACGTTGTGATAATGTTCTCTCCTGTTTGACCTAATCTCCAGATCCCAAGAACACATTCGTCATGTTTGTTACTCAGCTGAAGATCGATCCGTGCGTTCCTTTCCCAATGAAGAGAGAGAGAGAGAGAGAGAGAGAGAGAGAGAGAGAGAGAGAGAGAGAGAGTCATTAGCTGAGACCATACAGACAAATCCATAATGAAGTGCTCCAGAAGGTCCACAAATGTTAACTCGATACTGACTCGTCAATGTTTGATCGAACTTTGATAAGTCTGTATCCACACAGGCCTTCGGGAGAGAGTTAAATCCACAGGGTTCAGTCCTTTGGCACTGCTTCATCTGTTTAACACTGATATTTTGTCATAGTATTTCCCACAAAAACATCCAGAGAGCGTTTCCCTCTCTCTTCGCATTGAATGGTTTGATAGTCCTCCTCTCTTGGGGAAATTTAACATAGAAAACATTGCTCATATGCACTGAAGAGGCACATGATATCCAGGGTCTGGGGAGAGTTTTGCATAAAGAATCGAACACGGAGAGCCTGTTGTGTTTGTCTTCCGACCGCAGCTTGTTCTACTAATAAATTGGATCCAGTCCCATTTAATCTGGCGTTCTGCGTTTGGCTTCCAGATTGTGAGTTTGCCTTGAAAAACAACAGAGGCATGAGATCAGATTCAGCAGAGAACACATTTAATCATCAAATGCAAAGGACAAAAATCAAAAGGAAAAACAGTGAACTGCTGCAGAAGATGTTCCACCTCTGATAAAGTGACCTTTACAGGTTTTTACACACATCCGTCTCAGTAATCTGCTCTAATGCACCACAGACAGCTACAAATGACCTGTCCATCATCCATTGTGCTAAATTCAAGAGCTTTAAGCTTATAAAAATAACAGTTTGATCAAAGTCATTTTCTGGTAAGATATCTGTACTTATACTTAAGTATGGCTTTCAGGTACTTTATACACCACTGCTCCCATACCACAAAATGTGGCATAACGGACTGAGATTATAAAGACCAAACTCAATATGCTCCTCTTCCCCCAGGCCATCAGGCTCCTGAATTCAAACTGAACTGAACTCAGCCTCTTAACATCATGATGACTTCACTTACTAACCATTCACAATCAGTAATATACTCGCACTCATTATCATCTACCTCATATTGACAGTGTCATTTGCACACAATACTGTCAATTTGCACACAACACTTTCTGTATCTTGATATCTTATCATATTTTATATTTATTATTTTTGTGATTGCTGCTCATGTTACCATGTTCAACCTGTTTGCACATTCCCCCTCCCGTACAGTCATGCTTATCTTAATATTTAATTCTACAGCATACCGTCATGCACATTCTCTTATACTTATATTTTACATTCTGTGCTTTATATCTTATTTTTTATTCATTTTATTTTATGCATACTTCCCTTGTGTTGTATTCTACAATATTTGCACTGTCCATGGAGCGAACCTGATTCACATTTCACTGCTGGTTATACAATCTCTGTATAGTCGTGTATGTGACAAATAAAACTTGAAACATCATTATTAAAATTAATATGTACAGATAAGCAGGTGAGCCCAGAATAAATGCAATGCGCAAAGTTTTGCATTTTCCCATTTTGAATAAAATGTCTACAGCCCTTTTGTATCATTGTCTTTGTCCATTAAGCTACATTACACGTTTTATTTATAATTATTTTCTACGGGAGGACGTAGTACATTAAATTAATAAACTATATCGAATTTGATATTTTAATAGCACTATCTTAACACATTAAGCCATATTAACACGTGTCCTAACTACACGCGACACGACGCCGCGACATGCGATAAAAGGTATCTTTTCCAAGTTAATCAGAGTTTTTGTGCTAACTAGCCGCGATGGCGACACACGAAATTTCGAATTTAGAAACAGTTTCTATTTCCGCGACGTCGCAGCTGGAACAACAACATACAAACTATATGACCGTAGATAATCTCAGGTGATTTTGTGCTTTATTCAAAGTTAAACGTGTTTAATATGAGTTTAAATATAATTTTGTTTGACCTTATAGCCATACTGAAACCAACAACAGATAGTTTACCTCAGATCTTGAAAATAAATTAAAGCAAATATGTCCGTTAAAACTGTGAACTCACTGCAAACCAACGAGTGTATTCCATGACAAGGATGTTATCAGTTACTCAGTATGTATACTTAATGATCAGAATCAGAATCAGAAAGAGCTTTATTGCCAAGTGTGTTTGCACACACAAGGAATTTGTCTTGGTGTTAGGAGCTTCCAGTACAGAAACAATACAGTACAAACAGACAACAGTGCAAACAGAGACAACATATAATTAAGGAAAAAATACTGTAAAAACACAAAGAACGTAATGAGTAGACCAGATGAAGGAGAACTGAACAGGCAGGAACTAATATACACAGGAGGATAATAACAAAACACAGGTGCAGGGGATTAATCAATGAAACTAAACAAGGACAGGAAGGTGACCAAATAAGGAAACACAGGAAGAACTCAAGGCAAAACAAGACCAAAAACATGACAAATATGGCTTTAGTCTGCCTTTTTACTCTAAGAATTTGCTCCGGTTGTGTGTGTGTGTGTAGTTAACCATATTTGATAAGATTCAGGGCAGAGCCTGGCAACCTTGAAGTACAGATAAGTGTTCTCTGTGTATGTGTGTGAATGTCTATCTTTGCAGCTAGATGCAGAGAGAGAGAGAGAGAGAGAGAGAGAGAGAGAGAGAGAGAGCTCTAGGAGGAAATCGTCATTTGCAGTCACTCTGATGATTTCCAGCCCCCTGAGTGGATCTGCGCGAGGATATGTTTCAGCGTAGTCATCCTGAACGACCTCTGCATGATCATGCAAGGGATGACTTCTGTGCCTCCGTGAAGCGCTCGGTGAAACCTTCGACCGCCGGACCGAAGAGGCCGTTGGGGGAGATCGGGGCGTCAAGGAAGGGAACCTTATCTGCATCCTTGATCTCCGCTAGTGTCAGCCATAAGTGGCACTCGAGCACCACAAGGCTGGCCATCGACCTCCCGATCACCTGAGCGGTGGTCTTGGTGGTGCGCAGAGCCAGGTCAGTCGCACTCCTCTGCTTCCTGAGAGTCACGGTGTCCAGGTCAGACTCATCTGTGGAGGCGAGGATCTTGGCTTGAAAGACCTGGAGGACAGCCATAGAATGGATTGCTGAAGCCGCATGTCCAGCAGAAGAGTAGGTGCGTCCAGCGAGCGCTGAAGTGGTCCTACATGGCTTGGACTGGTGGGCGGCCTTTGCCTTCGAGCCAATAGCCGTGGGCGGGCAGAGATGTGCTGCCACTGACTCGTCCAGGTGAGGCAGCTTTTCATTCCCCTTCTCTTCAGTGCCGTCGATTGTAGTGAGGGCGGATGAAGCGGAAGTACGGAGGTGGGTGGAATAAGGAGCACGCCACAATCTGGTGAGCTCGTCATGGACCTCTGGGAAGAATGGAGAGGGATGCTGGCGAGGGGCCTGATGGCGCCCCGGCAGGAACCACTCATCCAGATGGCTACGAGAGGGCTCCTCTGGTGGAGACCATTCGATTCCCAGCTCTTCAACCGCTTTTGAGAGGATTCGGAGGAGTTCGGCATCCATCCCGGCTTTAGCGGCACTGGGCGCGGACGGCGGCAAGGGGGCGGGGTTGGCAATCGGGCAGCTCGTCATCACTCCCTCCAAACGAGACTGGTGGAAGGACGCTAGTCAGGCTGGGTGAAGAGGACGGGTGAAACTTCTCTTTTTTTTCGGTGAGGGCGAGGCATGCGGGATCTGAGCCAACATCTCTCAATTCTCAACCGGGCGCTTAGATCCTCTGCCCTGCTGTTTTTTCCTCACAGGTTCCTGGGAGGAAGAAAACAGGAGGGTGCGGGGGGCGGAGTCGCTCTCTGAAAAGAAAGCTATACGTGAGCGCAGAGAGGCGAGACTGATGTTCTCGCAATGAGAACAATCAGTTCCTGTGAGTGCGGCTTCCGCGTGGGATTTCCCCAAGCAGGAAATTAACTCAGCATGGAAATGCACTCAGCATTATCGGCAGTAATGTAATTACTAAATGAACCGCAGTAATGGCGTGGCATTTGCAACAACGCAAAGCTCTTTTAGTTAGCTCTTATAGAATTGCCGGAAGGCGGAAGGGGAAGCAGGACCGGAACTGCTGCGACACGGTAAGTGGCAAAGAAAAGGCCTAGAAGTCGAGCAGAGCGGTCTCCATCCAGCTGCGAGTGCATGTTCAATCGGTGAGCAGGCTTCAGGATCAGCGTAGAGCATAGTTGTCGTCGCTGAAGGAGAAGAAATTTGAAGATCCTGTGGCGAAGTGCCTGCTTATATAGCCAGATGGCCCCGCCCATTCCGGCAGGCTCTGGCGGGCTTCGTCGCCATAGGTTCGTGCAGCTCCGCTGCCAAGCCATTGGTTCATTTTTAATACACTGCACGAACCAATGGCTGTGCAGTTATGCTGCGTGATTGAAAAAAGGCTTCAGTTCAGGAGAAAGAAGGCTTTTTCCCATAGCTTCTTTAGCAAGACGCAGTACGAGTAAAGTATCGACAAGGAACTACGGTTACTGAGGTAAACCCATAGTAAGGGTTGAGGTTATTGTGCTTTAACTACAAATACCACAGTAAAACTACAGTTATAAAAGAGAAGAACAGGACATTTCTATTGGACACCCCTGTTTCAAAAGATGGCCTATTTGGGGATTCGGTCACGATCGTTGTGGAGAAGTTTCAGGTGGTGAAACAGCAGTCTTCCGCCTTTTGCCAGCTCATTCCTCGTAGGCCCAGAGAGACTGAGCATCAACCACCGGCGGTTCGTTCTTGCTCATCCTCTTTACAGCATCATTGGGAAGTTCAGCGTAGTGAGCCACCACCTATGGCACCCCCTCATAGGGACTGGGGTCCTAGGTCTCGTCCACCGGTTCGCTCACGCCAATGCAAGCGGATAGACCTGAGTTCGATGGCCAAGGCCTCTAGTTCTCAGGCTCATAGTAGCAGTTCCTGATTCCTTTGCTCGTCTTTGGAGGACAGGCCTGCCTTTGGAGAGTTTGGACGAACCACGCAAGCATATAAATTGTCAAGAGACACAGGAAGTTCCTCAGGTTTGCTTTCTAGGGCAAAGCTTACTAATATTGTGTTCTTCCATTCGGACTAGGTCTGGCTCCTTGAACGTTTACAAAATGTATGGACGCAGCTCTTGCCCTGTTGCGGCTCCAGGGTGTCCGAATTTTTAATTACCTGGACGATTGGCTAATTTTAGCTCAATCTCAGGATCAAGCACTTGGATTCTCGCACGATGCGGGCACGTCTGTCTCCCGCACATGTACAGTCATTACTGACCTGTCTAAGTCAGTTCAAGACGGGGCGCCTAGTCCACGTAGGCTTGTGTCTCAGACTGTTGGGTCTGATGGCAGCGGTGTCCCTTGTAGTTGAACTGGGCCTGCTCCACATGCGGCTGTTTCAGTGGTGGGCCAAGAGCCAAAACATTTCACCTCATTGTCATCCGCTTTGCAGAATTACGGTGACGCGCAGAGGCTTTCGTGCTCTAAGCCCGTGGATGAGACCCCAGTTCCTTTGGGAAGGAGTCCAGCTGGGGGCGTTTTGTTGTCACAAGACGATCACGACGGACGCATCCCTTAAGGGCTGGGGCGATCCATCAAGGAAGCCAGTCTGTGGAGTCTGGACAGAGATACATCGTGGCTGGCACATAAATCGGTTGGCGCTACTGGCAGTCTTCCTGGCTCTCAAACTGGTTGCCACGTGTTAGTCAGGACAGACAACAGTACGGTTGTTTCGTACATGAATCGTCAAGGAAGATTACATTCTCGCCCCCTGTGCAGGCTGGCGAGGCGTGTTCTTCTTTGGGCTCAGACCAAGTTCCCATCGATCAGAGCAGTCCCTGTCCCAGGTCGCCTGAACTCAGGAGCAGACTTGCTTTCGAGACAGAGTCAGGATGATGGGGGGGTGGAGATTGCACCCCAGGTGGTGAGTCTCATATGGCAGAGGTTCGATTTGTTTGCTTCGAGCATGACTACGCACTGCCCACTTTGGTTTTCCCTGTCTCCCCCGTTGCCTCTAGGCCTGGATGCTCTGGCCCACGAATGGCCCAAGACCAATCTTTACGCCTTTCCCCCAATCCGGTTGCTCCCAGTAGTTCTGTTCAGAGTGCGATCAGACAAAGTGGAACACTTGCTGCTGGTGGCCCCGTGGTGGCCCACTCAGTTGTGGTTCTCGGACCTGGTCAGTGTGGTAGCCAACCCTCCTTGTGAGGTGCCCCTCGGACAATATCTGTTGACAAGCTCGGGGCATGATTTGGCATTCTCGACTGGAATTATGGAGGTTATTGGTATGGCCCCTGAGCGGAGTGCGCTAATGTGTTCCAGTCTCTCAGTTGAGATTACCTACACTATTATTAATTCTAGGGGGGGGGGGGAAACGTGAGGACGGCTCCTGGCTCCCGGGTCTTATGACCCGGGACCCATTGAGCAGATGCTTTCCATGGTCTTCCAGCTATCTATAGGTACGTAAGGCATTATGGTATAGCGTTTCCATAGCGATGACATCATCACAGCATTGAAGTGAACCTATGAAAGGGAACATCTTGGTTACATATGTAACCTTGAGTGCCTGAATAGGGAACGAGATGCTGCGATGTGGGCCTTTCCGTACCTTAGATAGAGCTTCCTTCATCAAGTGGAAATCCATTGCAAAAGCACGCAGAACGCTGATATAGCATACATATGTACACGTGGGGGGCGGTGCTAAACGCTATTTGGCCAATGAATTGGAGTGATGATATAAGGGCTTCAGACATTCGTCACACCAGAGGTGTTCCCATAGCGATGATGTCATCGCAGCATCTAGTTCCCTATTCAGGGAACCAAGGTTACATATGTAACCAAGATGTTTCGGACATAGGCCTACAACTCATTTCACGTACTGTTTCAGACTCACCGATTAACTCCCACTTGTAAATACGACGTTGTTTGGTCATTCATTTACTTGAAAATCATAATTACGATATTTAAGCCCTTGCTTGAAGCACATAAAGTGCTTCAAGCACACATTTCAAAAAAATTTTGTGCTTTTACACAACAGTTAAATGAACAAGAAGTTAATATAGAGCAACTTACATTTTAGACACAATATTGGCAGTAGTTCCTGCCGTCGCATCAAACCGTGGCATTTCGTTCAATGATTCAATGATGTAACCTGCAGATCGATGTTTGAAAATGAAAAGGTCAAGAAAAAATAGAAACTTCTTATTTAAAGTTGCTGTTTATTATTGCTTACACAAACTTTTTTCTAAATATTACAAAATTGTTGGAAGACTACAGTCACTAGAGTAAACTGTATGCATGTTTTTTTCTAAATAAACTTAATATTGTCACAGAACGGCCAGGCTCTTCCTCGAATCAATTACCACGATCCACCTCACCTGAGTACTAATCACTCGCACCTGCACCTCATCATCACTGCAATCACCTCTCTTCATAAGGCACTCACCTCAGCTCACTCAGTTGTCCGATCTTGTGGATACAACACGGACCTTCAAGCTACAGCGGACTATTAGCTGAGTATACTTACCTGTGTGACTTACCAGATGATACTTACCCTCTGTCTTCCCTCTCACCTCCAGATACGTTTACATCTGTGGACTCTAAAGACTCGCTGGCTCTCCAGGATTCCTATCCGCTACGAACCTGCCAAAGAACAGAGACACAGTCAGAATCCCAGAGCACTATACCCTGTACATCCCGAAAGCTACTCACCTCACACAAAGACTCTCACTACTGTTGTTTCATCCAATCTCTTAATAAACTCTACCTCTTCTACACTTACCTCTGTGTCTGACTAGTTCCGTAACAGAAGATCGGACCAAGACGGCTTCAAGATGAGTGCAACAGATCCATTTCAGGAACTGGTCGACACTTTGAAGAGAATACTCACCCGTCCAGCCTCACCACCATTACCAGCTTCAACTTCCACTCCAGTCACTTCCGTCATCAATTCTTCTTCTCCTGTCATGTTCGCCAGTCCCATGGCCCGACCAGCGCCCTACTCAGGTGATCCAGAGGAGTGCAATGGCTTTTTATTACAATGCTCGCTAACCATTGATTTACATCCCCAGATGTTCCTCACTGATCAAGCTAAAATCGCCTTTGTGATTACGTCCCTCACGGGACCGGCTTTGAGATGGGCAGAGACTGTTCTGAGTCAAGCAGGTCCCGCAACACATTCCTATGGCCAGTTTCTCGCCCATTTCCGAGAGGTCTTCAGCAGCTCACCAGGGGACTCATCAGTAGGCGAACAGTTATACAAACTGCGACAGGGTACCATGACCATCCACCAATACACCCTGAAGTTCCGCACCCTAGCGGCTGCTAGTGGCTGGAATGAGCCCTCGCTTATCACCGCCTTCCGTCAAGGTTTGAATCCTAAACTGAGATTACACCTCGCTGCTTATGATGACACCCATGGGCTCGAGAAGTTCATCCAGCTCGCCATCAGATGCTCGAAACGCATCGAATCCTGCCTCTCGGATACACATTCTGTTACAGCCATTGTCACTCCTCCCAAACACCAGCCAGAGGCAAGAGATCCTCCGGAGGCAATGCAGACCGACATGTTCCGCCTGACTCCTGATGAGAGGCAACGTCGACTGACGAGAGGACTCTGTCTATACTGTGGAGGTGATGACCATCACATCCAAGCATGCTCTATTCGTCCACCAAGGCTGTTGGTGAGTGGTATCCAACCTCCATTCCCGAAGATGAATCCCCTGACCACTTGTGCCCATTTAATCATTAATACCAATCTGCTACCAGTTACCGTCCTCCTTGACTCCGGGTCCGCGGGAAACTTCATCTCTGGGAGTCTCTGCCAGCAGCTCCACCTCACGACCACTGCGACCGAAACCACCTACCAGATCCAGACCATAACAGGTACGCCTCTCACCCGTCGTCTGGTTAAGAGTTGTGTTGGACCTTTACAGCTCCGTATGGGGCTACTCCATCAGGAGTCCATCCAACTGCTGGTGCTAGAGGAAGCTACGGTGGATATCATATTGGGTCTGCCCTGGCTGGTGAAACATGATCTCGTGGAAGACCGGAGACGTTCTGAAATGGGGTTCAGATTGCTTTCCGCGATGCTTCCCACAATTACCTCGTCCTCCTCCCTCAGTGTCAGTACAGCTACCGCTCCAAGCCACTTCCATTGAGAGCCCAGTAGATAAGCAATCTGTGGAATGCCCCTCTGACTATGCTTCCTTCAAGGACGTCTTCTGCCCCAAGAGAGCATCACGACTTCCACCTCATCGGCCATGGGACTGTGCCATCGACCTAGTTCCGGGTGAGCCAGTACCACGGGGTAGGATTTATCCCCTGTCATTACCTGAGCAGAAGGCCATGGAGGAGTATATTGAGGAGGCTCTCAAACAGGGATACATCATACCATCTACTTCCCCTGCTGCTTCCAGCTTCTTCTTCGTGGCCAAGAAGGATGGAGGTCTACGTCCCTGTATTGATTACCGTAAGCTCAATCTGATAACCATCAAGTACAGATATCCTCTTCCCCTTGTCCCGGCAGCTTTGGAACAACTCCGCGGTGCCACCATTTTCATCAAGTTGGACCTCCGCAGCGCTTACAACCTCATTCGCATCAGAGAAGGAGATGAATGGAAGACCGCGTTTGTGACCCCTACTGGCCACTATGAGTATAGGGTTATGCCATATGGGCTTGTCAACGCCCCTTCTGTGTTCCAAAGCTTCATGCATGAGGTACTCCGGGAATTTCTCCATCGATTTGTAATTGTCTACATCGACGATATATTGATATATTCCCGGAGTCTGGCCGAACACCGCTTTCATGTTGCGGAGGTCCTCCAACAACTACGCAAGTATCAATTATACCTCAAAGCTGAGAAATGCATCTTCCATCAATCCTCTGTCCATTTCCTTGGATACATAATCAGTAATGGTGGCATTCGCATGGACAAGGGGAATGTGGAAGCCATCTCCTCTTGGCCACGACCCACCACCATCAAGGAGCTACAAAGATTCCTGGGATTCTCTAATTTCTACCGCCGCTTCATCGCAAATTACAGCTCCATTACCAGTCCACTCACGGTTCTTCTGAAGGGAGGCAAGAAATCACTGTCCTGGGATATTAGTGCCACAAAGGCTTTCAATCACCTGAAGGAAGCTTTCACTACCGCACCTCTCCTGGTTCATCCGAACCCTGAACTGCCCTTCATTGTAGAGGTGGATGCCTCAACCACTGGAGTAGGTGCGGTCCTTTCGCAGCAGCCGGGGAAGCCTCCTAAGCTCCATCCATGCGCTTTCTTCTCCAAGAAACTCAGCCCGGCGGAGAAAAATTATGACATTGGGAACCATGAATTGCTGGCGATTAAACTCGCTCTGGAGGAATGGAGACACTGGTTGGAGGGGGCTACTCATCCCTTCCTAGTATTGACTGACCACAAGAACCTGGCATATCTGCAAGATGCAAAACGTCTCAACCCACGCCAAGCTCGATGGGCCCTCTTCACAAGATTCGATTTCAAGATCTCCTATCGGCCAGGTCCACGTAATGTCAAGGCGGACGCCCTGTCTCGCATTCAAACCACCGAAGAGACCCTAGATGAACCAGAAGGGATCTTACCAGCAGATATCATTACGAGCCCCATCGTATGGACCTCCCCACCAGTTGTGTCCACCACACCACCAGTTAATCCGCCGGGCTGCCCGCCGAACCACCAGTATGTACCCAGGACTCAACGGACACCCCTCATTCACTCATCGCACACTTCACTTGGTACTGGCCACCCAGGGGCCAACGCCACTCTCTCGCTGCTAAAAGATCGCTTCTGGTGGCCAAACATGGCAAGGGATGTGCGAAGGTTCGTTCAGGGTTGCCCAGACTGTGCCATCTCCAAGAGTTCCCGTCATCTTCCCTCTGGCAAACTGGTACCCTTACCCATTCCCAACCGCCCCTGGTCACACCTAGGAGTGGACTTCATCACAGATCTACCGTCTTCTGACAACAACACCTGTATCCTAGTCATTGTGGACCGATTCTCTAAGTTCTGTCGACTCCTTCCACTACCTGGGTTACCTACTGCCATGCAAACTGCGGAACTACTCTTCAATCACGTCTTCAGGTACTACGGCATACCCGAAGACATTGTTTCCGATAGAGGTCCTCAATTTATCTCACGGGTATGGAAAGCCTTCTTCTCGCTCCTGGGTGTGACCATCAGTCTAACCTCTGGCTATCATCCCCAATCCAATGGGCAAACTGAACGCAAGATCCAGGAGATTGGGCGATTCCTGAGAACCTTCTGCCACGGCCGCCAGAACTCTTGGAACCAGTTCCTAGGCTGGGCCGAGTACGCCCAGAATTCCCTTCGTCAAAGATCCACTGGACTCACTCCCTTCCAGTGCGTACTCGGTTTCCAGCCTCCCCTGTTCCCCTGGTCCGGAGATCCTTCTGACGTACCCGCTGTCGATCACTGGTTCCGAGAGAGCGAGGGAGTCTGGGACTCGGCACATCACCATCTACAGCGGGCAGTGCGCAGACAAAGGATCACAGCGGATGTTCGCCGCTCCCCCACACCCACTTACACTCCTGGACAAAAGGTATGGCTCTCCACAAGGGACATTAGCCTGCGCCTGCCTTGCCGTAAGCTGAGTCCCAGATTCGTTGGTCCTTTACCATTTTGGAACAGGTCAACCCGGTCACATACAAATTACAATTACCTGCACAATACAAGATCCATCCTACTTTCCATGTGTCACTACTCAAACCACATTGTCCTTCTGTTTCCCCAGAGCCTGGCCTAGTCGAGGATCCCCCTCTTCCTCTCATCATGGATGAAGGCGCCGTCTACAGTGTTCATGAAATCCTGAATTCCCGGCGTCGTGGTGGGAGATTGGAATATCTGGTCGACTGGGAGGGCTACGGTCCGGAGGAACGCTCATGGGTCCTCAGGGATGACATTCTGGATCCCATTCTCCTGGAGGAGTTTCATGATAACCATCCTGATCGTCCTGCTCCTCGAGGACGAGGTAGACCACCACGACGCCGGGGTCGGCCCTCAGGAGCGGTCCGTGGAGAGGGGGGTACTGTCACAGAACGGCCAGGCTCTTCCTCGAATCAATTACCACGATCCACCTCACCTGAGTACTAATCACTCGCACCTGCACCTCATCATCACTGCAATCACCTCTCTCCATAAAGCACTCACCTCAGCTCACTCAGTTGTCCGATCTTGTGGATACAACACGGACCTTAAAGCTACAGCGGACTATTAGCTGAGTATACTTACCTGTGTGACTTACCAGATGATACTTACCCTCTGTCTTCCCTCTCACCTCCAGATACGTTTACATCTGTGGACTCTAAAGACTCGCTGGCTCTCCAGGATTCCTATCCGCTACGAACCTGCCAAAGAACAGAGACACAATCAGAATCCCAGAGCACTATACCCTGTACATCCCGAAAGCTACTCACCTCACACAAGGACTCTCACTACTGTTGTTTCATCCAATCTCTTAATAAACTCTACCTCTTCTACACTTACCTCTGTGTCTGACTAGTTCCGTAACAAATATTAACCTTAATTAAATTGTATAACATGCTTCCAATGTGTTCTATGAAAAATATTATATTATTCATGTTTCTTAGATACCATAAAATGCAATGAATTTGCAATAACATCCTCTGTTTGGTGTCCACAAAGCAATACGCTCCTGCCTGTCACGGTGCACACAGCAGGGAGAGATGAGGAACACGCAGACGAGAATGTAAACTCAAATTATAGTCTTTAATGACGACAGGGTAACACAGGGTAAGGTAGACACACCGGGGACAACAAGTAGACCAGACGAAATGGAACTAAATAGACAGGACTTAAATACACATTCTCAAATAACACACACCTGGACACGAATTAACTAATAATGACATGAAACGAACCATAAAAGGAAACAAGAGGCGGGAACACAAGACACACACGAAACAAACTCTAACATCACTCCCCCCTCCCGGAAGGCACGTCCCGTGCCGTAACAGTAATACCAGGGAGGGCGGGAGGGCACTCTGGAGACCCCACGGGACCGACACAGAGACATACACAAGAAGGGGCCTCCAGAGCGAAACAGACAGACAAAGGCCCCGGAGGAGCAGGGAGCTCAGGAGGCCAAGGCAGGTGGTCTCTGGTTGCCGTGGCCTCGTCCCTCGGCCCGGCCACTACAGCCGGGACCCTTGTACCCCCCCCCAAGAAATCCATGGGGCAGCTCAGGGGTTTAAACCCCTCCGGGGCTAAACACACAAAAACACACAAAAACACAGTTTAAAAAGACCTAAAGTCACAGTCTGGTCAATTTACGGCCATGACCGGCTGGCGAGACCAAAACCGGCTGGCTTGACCACCCAACGGCGGGGGCCGGCGGGCTGAATAAAGCCCAGCCGGCGGCGGGCCGAGTGACCGCGGACGGCGGGTTGGCTTTCCCCGCATTGAAGAAACATGAAACACAGGTGGGCCGCGGACGGCGGCGTGAAACCAAAAGGTGGTGAGTTGGCCTTCCCTGCCAACGACGACCAGTGGCATGAGTCAGCGGCAATCCGGCGAGCTTGAGTCAGCGGCAATCCGGCGAGTTTGAGTCAGCGGCACTCCTGGCGGGCTAGAATCAGAGGCAGGCCGGCGGGCATTGAGTCAGAGGCAGGCCGGTGGGCTAGGGTTAGCCGTGGATGGTGGCGTCATCTCCTGGGAACTGAGGGCTGGTTGATCCGCGAACTGCGGCATGAAGTCCCGTGAACGGCGGGATGGCTGAGCCGCGAACGGCGGCGAGAACTCGCGAGAACTCCCGCGAGCATGAGGGACAAAACTCAGGAACAAAGAAACACTAGAAAATACGAACAAAACAAAACGAGGTGAAGGGACGACGCTTACTGTTGGGTCTGGTCTTCTGTCACGGTGCACACAGCAGGGAGAGATGAGGAACACGCAGACGAGGATGTAAACTCAAATTATAGTCTTTAATGAAGACAGGGTAACACAGGGTAAGGTAGACACACAAGGTGGGTAGATAACATGTAGACAAGACAAAATGGAACTAAACAGACAGGACTTAAATACACATTCTGAAATAACACAAGTTTCAAGTTTTCAAGTTTTATTTGTCACATACACGACTATACAGAGATTGTATAACCAGCAGTGAAATGTGAATAATGTGAACACACACCTGGACACGAATTAACTAATAATGACATGAAACAAACCATAAAAGGAAACAAGAGGCGGGAACACAAGACACACACGAAACAAACTCTAACACTGCCTCTTTTTTCTTTTCTTTTTTTTATGTCTTTTATTATTATTATTATTATTATTATTATTATTATTATTATTTTATTTATGTATTTATTTTCTTTTCTAGGTCATTTTAATCCCAAATAGGACAATATAGAATAACAATCACTTTTCTACAAGCCGGTTAATAACAGGCAGGTTGTTTTAATAAAATCATAGAAACACTTTAAAATAATCTGAATGGAAAATACAGATCTTCAAATTTAGATAATTCAGAGGGTGAATTCAGGCTAATTGGGACATGGGGTCTCTATTTATTTTTGCATAATAAGCACACAGAAAAGGTAACTTATTAAGACACTTAATCTTAAATCAGTAACTCTTTCAGTAAATTTGGGCAAGACAGGAATCACAGCCCTGGAGCCCTTTGTTCAGAAGCCTACTGTACATTTTCTTTCTGTGTTGCTCAACCCAGCTCACCCAACACATCAGCAAATCACTGGAGCAACATTTCTCAACTGCGTCCACTTCAACCTGCAAGACCGTTAAATATACAAACTGGACATAGCAGGGCAAAAGAAGAAGCACATGGAAACTTCTGACGGCATATGAAACTTTGTAAACTCGCGCAGGATATTTTAGTGAAATGCATCAGTTCGGACCAGTCCTGCTGAAAAGATTCACGGATTATGAGCATTGTTTTGTTTTTTGATGCATGTTTCTCAGTTCTGTCGGGATGTTTTCGAGAGGTAGGTAGCTACTGTAAACGTTTCTTTGTTATTTGTTGTCTGACATTTCCTTTTTAGCCCAAATTACCTGTTGTAGCTATAGCCTATAAAGTTGCATTTTGCCTTTAGCTTACTTTCAGTTTCATTTTCATTTCATCATTTTTTAGTTTATTTGCTTATTGTTATAAAACCAATTCTTGCATTAATAAACTACAGAATAAAAATAAAAATATGGCTGCAGTAACTTTATAAATATTTCTTCTAAAAACCGCTCAGAACTGCCGGAAGCACAAGTACCGTTAAGTGCGTGCCTAGCTACAGCTGCTATATTCTCTTTTTAAAGCACTGCTCACGTACTTTTATTGTTATGTTATTTGTAAGGATTTACTTTAGGGTTGAGTTTGGTTGAACTGGGAGAAAGTTGGTGACGTTTTCTTAATGTTTTCTTTCTCTTGACGTTTTCGTTTGTTTAAAAGTGGGACAATTTTATTTATTTATTTATTTTTGCTATTTTGGTTATCCTATTTTTTAATGTAAACAAAATGTTTAAGCGTGGTTGGGACTGTCCTGTCAGATGAGACCTAACCCCCCTTCAAACACTTCAAAACAACAAGAAGGGCGTTTGGAAAATGATGAGATTCCACCCTTTTATTGCACAAACGGAGCAAGAGCGTAGCGTCTGTAATGCACTGGCATGGTTCGATGCAGTGTTAAAGTTGTCCGCTTTAATTCGATGCTTTTGGCTATAATTATCTACGAAGTTTGCTTCTCGAACACTTCACGAGTTCACACTTACAGTATAGTATGCGTATTTGGCGTGCTGTCCGGGGACAGGCTCCGAGCCCGGGAATGGCCCGAACCCAGAGTACCCCACCCGTATAAGTGTAGTAAGAACTCGAAGTGAGGAGAAGGGATAATGGATAGAGGTATGTCAGCTGTATTTATTTTATACCTATGGTGTTGATTAACTTGAGTGCGCTCCTCTTGTGTTATTATCTGACGCGCTCCTCCCGAACTTCAATAAAACATCATAACATTATCAAAAACACGGAAATAAGAGTGCGCAGTTAGTCTGTCAAGATGCAATTTGCGTTCTTTTTTTATTTTTATTATTCAGTGCCACGAGAACAACCATAACCACATCAATAACACCATTAGCTACCAGAGAAATAAATAAATAAAAATAAGATGCATACATGTTAGTGCTTTTTCTGGTAACACTTTAGAATAGGCCTACTGTTCCATCATTAATGAATAACTACACAAGAACACATAATAAGTATCGCAATATTAGCACTCTAACTATTAGTAACTAACAAGAAACTCTGATTAATGAATTAGTAAGTAATAGTGCTTAGTTGAATGTGGTAGTTCACTATTACCTAATCAGTAACTATTCTTTTTCATACCTCCCTAAGAACTACTGTATACAGATTCATAATTAATATGAATAATACATAATGTATAATTAATTTTAAAGTAAAGGCCATGGTAACCCACTAGTAATGACTGAAATCATTGTAAGCTTTTGAGGGTTTTGTAAAGCATTGGATAGTAATTATTCAGGTGTTACTACATATTTCAGAAGGAATTACTATTTCTTTGGATCAGTATTCTAAAGTAAAGATCGTGATCGTGTGGTTTTTGTAAGGTTTCGGTTAGTATTTCATTTTGCTAGATTTGGTAACACTTAAATCATTACTAGTGATTTACCGTGATCTTCACTTCAGAATACTGATCCAAGTAGTTAGTAGTTTCTTCAGAAGGATGTAGTAACACTTGAGTGATTAGTATCCAAAACCTTACATATATTCAAAAGCTTAATATTACGTCTGTCAATATTAGGGAGTTATGATGATTTTCACTTTAGAATACTGATCCAAGTAGTTAGTAGTTCCTTTAGAAGAATTTGATAATTCTTGAGTCATTACTAGTGGGTTACCACGATCTTCATTTTAGAATTAATTATACATTATGCATAGTTCACAATAATTATGAACCTGTATACAGTAGTTCTTAGTAGTTCCCCAGGATATATATAAAAATAGTAGTTATTGGTTAGCTAATAGTGAGCTACCAGTTTCAACTGAGCGCTATTACTTACTAAATCAATAATCATAGTTTCTTGTTAGGTAATGGTAGTTATTACAATGTTAATAGTGCATTAGTGACTTGTTCCTGTGTAGTTATTCATTAACAAAGGATCAGTATTCTAAAGTGTTACCCTTGATCTTTATTCATTTTTCAGTGTTCTTTTGTTTGTTTGTTTGTTTGTTTGTTTTTTCACAAAAGGTTAATGTATAAAGTAATGTAGGCTGTGATATGATCTGAGAAATTTGGTTTAACTCAATAACATCCCTGCTGAAAAACAATAGACACCATCACAAAATCTGTAATGGTTTAACTGGTTATAATGGGACTTGTATTGGTTTTAATGGAAACTGTAATGAACCTTGTGGGTTTATACTGGTAATTGGTCACCTTCTATTGGTGGCTTCTTAAAACAACAAAATCCTAATGGAATACGTCCCAAAACACACTACAGAATACCATTTTTTAATGGTTAAAAGGTGATGGTTTGTAATGGTATTAGTAGTGGAAACCATTATAATGTTTTTTGGCCGCGAGGGCCGGTGTTGTCACGCCACTGGGTTGAAATATAGATACTGGCACTAGGCTGCCTGCACTCACAGCAGCCCCACTCTTTTTTTATTCATTATTTTCTCACAGCCCACTCGTAGAGTGCAGCCTGCAGGTTGATGATGTTTGATAATAATAATGATGACGCAGGGCCGTTGTCCTGACATTTTATATTACCCGTCAGATTGTCCTACCAGGGCTTACTGCGCATGTGCACATCAATATTGTGTCTTTTTTCATGCTGAACAACAATATTTAATGTATTTGTATTACTGTAAGGGTTGGTTTAGGGTTGGGGTATGTTAATAAAACACAATCTAATAGGTAGAAACATTTATTTATTGTTGGTTTCCAGCTGTAGCTGTATCCCTTCTAGCCACAACCGCGAATAACACATAATTACTGTATTTGCATTACTGTAAGGGTAGGTTTAGGGTTGTGGTAGGTGTGGACATTAATAAACCATAATTTGACATGTAGCATGTAACAGCATTAGTTGGAGATATGCGAGCAAAAAATAATAGACAAAAAATGGATAGGCAAAGGATATGGATATGGCCCTTTCAGCGCAAAGGCAGCGCTGAAAGGGCCATAATAAAAGAAAGAAAGCTCTAGAAAAATACAACGAATTACAGAGGCTGCGGAGAACAGTGCACAATTACAGACTTATATACCGAGGTTTTAATTACATTATTTTAATATAGTCAGTCATGAACTAAAGTGGGCATAATGAGTTTATTATGGCCCTTTTCTAAGTCATGAAACTCCAGGGTTGACCCATTTCAGCCCTGGCAGGGATTGTTCTTTACTTTCCAGATTATCATTCTGAAAATAAAAAAAGCACATTTCATAACACTATTCATAATTTTTGTGTGACATCACAGCTTTATAGGAACGCACACCATTACTTAAAAATGCATAAAATAACCTTTTATTCCAACATAGATAGTATGTCCGAAATCACGTACTGTCCGAGTAGATAATACATTTGAATTTACTTCACAGCCATTAAAAAAGTGTGCTCTACATAGTATATATACGGGTAGTATATATGAAATTTGGACATACTTATATCCGCCATTTTGTTTTACTGTCACATGACCTACCTACATCAGTTGCTTCACTTCACTGCCATTCATAAATCCTCTATAGTAAAGTGTCAATCGAATATACACGGAAGTTGTAGGTCATCCAGGTAATTTTCACCTATACTGTACTTTGAATACTATGAATTCGGACATACTACTTGCCTGGCATACTGTTTTTCACATACTATATATAGGCTAGTAGGGAAGTATGCGATTACGGATGCAGCTTTACACTCCCAATTCATTCCTATGCAAAGCATGCATGGAGCTAAAAATGGACTGCTCCGTTTTAGTCAATTCAATAAAAATTATTCATACACTCCCAACACACAAGGCTTAAGTAAACCTTCACACGTGTAAGTCGATTGAATGTAATGAAATTAAATTGTGATCAAATGTTCAATTGTGTTGCTTTAATAGAAAAAAAACATACAATTTGTGTTCTTTCTTTCTTTAGGGAAATGCGATGTGAAATATGAACGACTAGAGAGTGAATCAGAAGCAAAGCCTTTTAAGAAGAATATCTGTGCATTGAAGATCTTTTATTTTTATTGCTTATTATTTGCGTTTTTCTTTATTGTCTTCATTTATGTACAAGATTTCTCTAAAGCACATTATGCCAAACCTAAAGACTCTGACCTGCCAACTCATCCTTCCTTCCTTCATTTACCAATCCTCCAAACACAACGCATCTCCACATCCGCCAGCCCTCCGTCTGCAGAGGCGTGTAGTGTTCAAGTGAAGGATGGGCCTGTGATTAAAGTCGGCCACCTTAACACATACGTGATCGGCTCTTACATGGAGCATCGTTTTGGTGAGAAACAGATAAAGACGATTGCCATTGTTCTACGACGTGAGCAAGCGACGTTCAGCTGTGTGATTTGCTGCGATGGGACGACCGTGACGTTATCAACTCAATACTCAATTCATGACGACCACTTTAACTTTGAATATGGCACCGCGACCATCACATGCTCTATCAAAAGCATATGTTTGACACCGACGCATGTTGCAATCACAGCCAGTGGCGTCTCAGGGAGCATAACCTCCTTCCAACCTGTTAGAAACAGAGACGTTCCAACAACCTTCCCGTATGAGTTCACAATCTGCATCTCTGTCATGTATGACTACAAGAGTGTGCTGAATCTAGTCCAGTCCATGGAGATGTTCAGACTGCTTGGCGCTCGAAGGGTGGTGATATATAAAACCAACTGTGATTCAGACATACAGAAGGTTCTGGACTATTATGAGAAAAAAGGTTTTTTGGAGATCATTCCGTGGACAATTAAAAAGCACATTAATGTGTCTCACGGCTGGAATATAAATAAGTCGCCAGGTCAGCTGCAGTACTTTGGGCAAATCCCTGCACTTAACGACTGTGTTTATCGTTACATGTACCAAAGTCACTATGTAGCTCTACATGACTTGGATGAACTCATTCTGCCTCTCAAAGTAAAAACCTGGATGGAGCTGTTGCCTGAGCTTGAGATCAAGTACGGTTCTGATGTGGGCTTTGAGTTTGAGAATAACCAGTTCCCGCTCACCGCAAAGGCTCATGCGAATTATGAGCAAGACAAATGGAAAAACATAGAGGGAGTGAATATTTTCAATTATATTGATCGAGTACCTAATCTCCCTAATACTTTCAATAATTACAAGATTATAGTAAATCCTCGGCTGGTTTTGAAGGCTACAGTCCATGGCTTGCTGGCCAGTGTGAACGGAAGGTCCACGGTCTGGGTGAACAACTCCATTGCTCGCATGTACCACTTTAAAAACTTTACATGCCCACCCAACACAAAGCTTGTAAAAGATGATCATCTCTGGGACTATGCCAATGATCTAATACCAGCTGTTTCTAAAGTTCTACAGGCCTGTGGACTCATTGAAGCCTAGATTGTAAAGATTCATAGCGTTTCTATGCTCAAATGATTGTAATGAAGGACTGTGTGTCACTGGTCTCAGGGCTATAGGGTTTATAATAATGCATTAAAGTAACATGATAACAAATACACACCAATTTGCAATGTCAAGCAGCATAACAGGCTATTTCCCACAGCTATTATAATAAGAATCAGAATCAGAATGAGCTTTATTGCCAGGTATGTTTACACATATGAGGAATTTGTTTTCGTGACAGAAGCTTCCACAGTGCAACAGAATGACAGTGACAGAACAAAAACACAGATAATAAAAGAAGAAGAAAAAATAGAAAAAGTAAATAGGGAATAACAATATACAAATTGACAATTGTATTTACAGGTATATTACAATAGACAGTTTTGTATGTATATTATGTGCAAATTGAAATGTAGACTAAGTATGTGTGTTAGATAAATAACTGTATAAGTGTATAAATAGTGTGTGTTTCACAATTATTGTCAAGTGTTCATGAGATGGATTGCCCGAGGGAAGAAACTGTTCCTGTGCCTGGCCTTTCTGGTGCGCAGTGCTCTGTAGCGTCGACCAGATGGGAACAGTTCAAAGAGGGAGTGTGCTGGATGTGAGGGGTCCAGAGTGATTTTGCCAGCCCTTCTGCTCACTCTGGATAAGTACAGTTCTTGGAGAGTAGGGAGGGTAGTACCAAGGATTCGCTCAGCAGTCCGGACTACCCTCTGTAGTCTTCTGAGGTCAGAGTTGGTAGCTGAGCTGAACCAGACATTTATTGAAGTGCAGAGGACGGATTCAGTGATGTCAGAGTAGAACTTGTTCAGCTGCTCCTGTGGCAGGTTGAACTTCCTCAGCTGACGAAGGAAGTGCAACCTCTGCTGGGCCTTTTTTACAATGGAGTCAATGTGAGTGTCCCACTTCAGGTCCTGGGAGATGGTGGTGCCCAGGAACCTGAATGACTCCACAGTCGTTACAGTGCTGTTCATGATGGTGAGTAGGGGGAGAGCAGGGGGGTTTCTCCTGAAGTCCAAGATCATCTCCACTGTTTTGAGCGTGTTGAGCTCCAGGTTGTTAAGACTGCACCAGATAGCCAGCTCCTTAACCTCCAGTCTGTAAGCAGACTCGTCACCGTCCTGAATGAGGCCGATCAGTGTGGTGTCGTCTGCAAACTTCAGGAGCTTGACAGAGGGATCTTTAGATGTGCAGTCGTTGGTGTAGAGGGAGAAGAGCAGTGGGGAGAGAACACAGCCCTGAGGAGCTCCTGTGCTGATTATACGGGTGCTGAATGATAATTTTCCCAGCCTCACTAGCTGCTGCCTGTCTGTCAGGAAGCTGGTGATCCACTGACAGACGGAGGTGGGCACGGAGAGCTGAGTTAGTTTGGGCAGGAGGAGGTTTGGAATGATAGTGTTAAAGGCCGAGCTGAAGTCCACAAACAGGATTCTCACATACGTAAGTCCCTGGTCTGTCTAGATTTTGCAGAACATAATGCAGACCCATGTTGACTGCATCGTCCACAGACCTGTTTGCTCTGTAGGCAAACCGAAGAGGATCCAGCAAGGGTCCAGTAATGTCCTTCAGGTGGGCCAGCACCAGTTTTTCAAATGACTTCATGACCACAGATGTTAGAGCCACAGGTCTGTACTCATTTAGTCCTGTAATTTTGCATTTCTTTGGGATGGGGATGATGGTGGAGCGTTTGAAGAATGAAGGGACTTTGCACAGCTCCAGTGATCTGTTGAAGATCTGTGAGAAGATGGGGGCCAGCTGGTCAGCACAGGTTTTCAGACAGGCTGGTGTGACACCGTCTGGGCCTGGTGCTTTCTTTCTCTTCTGCTTCTGGAATACCTGGCACACATTATCTTCACTGATCGGAAGTGCAGGTGTGGGGGAGAGGGGGGTTGCTGGAGGTGTTTATGGTTGTGTGGAGAGGTGTTCAGTGCCGGTGTGAGGTGTTTTTTTAAACCTGCAATAGAACTCATTTAGATCGTCTGCCAGTTGTTGATTCTCCACAGTGCTGAGGGATGGTGTCTTGTAGTTGGTGATCTCTTTCAGACCTTTCCACACTGACGCTGAGTCGCTGGAAGTGAACTGAATCCTTGGTTTTTCAGAATAATTCCTCTTTGCCACTCTGATCTCCTTTTCCAGTGTGTATTTGGCCTGTTTATACAAGACTTTGTCCCCCTTCCTGTAAGAATATTCTTTGGCCTTACGGAGCTGTCTGAGTTTTGCAGTGAACCACGGTTTGTCGTTGTTGTAAGTTAGATGAGTCTTGGTAGGAATGCACATATCTTCACAGAAACTGATATAAGATGTTAGTCTCTGTAAGCTTGTCCAGATCATTGGCAGCAGCTTCAAAAACACTCCAAGCAGTAAGGTCCAAACAGGCTTTTAAATCTTGCTCTGCTTCATTAGTCCATCTTTTAACAGTCCTTAATACAAATTTAGCTGATTTCAATTTCTGCCTGTAGGTCGGTATAAGATGAACCAAACAGTGATCAAAGAGTCCTAAAGCTGCCCGTAAGAACCAGAAAATGCTTTTCATCACATTATAATCAGATATATCTTTCCACCTGTAGTCACTAATGGCCAAAACAATCTCTGTTTAGTCTGTTTTTGGGAAGGCTACAACTTTGGTGTTCAACATATTGTTTCAGAAATGCAAACAATTAAATATTGAAATGTAAACTTCATTTGGTTGGTTGTATGTTGTTAAAGTTAACTTTATGAAAATAAATATGACTGTTTGTAAAAGGAAATTATTAAATTAGTTTTTAAATTATTATTTTATTTCACATGGGTTTGAATCAGATTTGGTCTGATGGTCTTTTTACACCCAGATGGTGCATCTTACACACTGACTTGAATCGGGTCAACTTACCCTAAACCCGGGGCAAACTGAGCCATGGGAACACTTTTTTTATAAGAAGCCATATTTTTAAGCCTTGTTCAGACTATCAGCCCAAATCCGATTTTTGAGCAAATCCGATTGAAATCCGTTCATATTTAGATAGTCTGAATGGCAACGAACTACATGAAATCCGATTTGTGCAAATCCATTTCGAGCAGTGGCATGCAGTGGTGTTTTAAAATGAGGAGGCAGTTTTATATATATATATATATATATATATATATGTATGTATATGTAGTAGGTGTGTGTGTCCCTGTTACACTTAATGTTGTCACATTTTCCTGGGCAAATAAATATTACATAAAAAAGAGAACAAATATAATTCTATTTTGTATTTTATTCATATTATTTTGTATTTTATTTAATAATGTTAATAATAATTATACATTATAGTGTCTTTATTAATTTTTATATTTATTCCAAAATAATAACTAAAGGCAGTAACAATTTGAGCAATATTCTGGAAACAGTTTACAATAAGGTTTCATTAGTTAACATTAGTTAACTACTTTAGTTAACATGAACTAAGAATAAACAATAGCCTACTTCTACAGCATTTATTAATCTTAGTTCATATTAATTTCAACATTTACTAATGCGTTATTAAAATATATTTGTTAACATTAGTTCATGCACTGTGAACTAACATGAACTAACAATGAACAACTGTATTTGTATTAACTAATGTAAACAAAGATTAATAAATACTGTAATAAATGTTCATTGTTTGTTCATGTTAGATTAAATGATACCTTATTGTAAAATGTTAACAATATTTTTTTATTTGTGAACTGATGTTCAGCTGTTCTTTTTAATAGTCAACTTATTTTCTGGTCATTGTCATAAAAGCTCTGTAAACACTGTCACAGACACAAAGATTTACATTTTACATTTATGCATTTAGCAGACGCTTTTATCCAAAGTGACTTACATTGCATTCAAGTTACAGTTTTAAATTTTATCAGCTCTTATCAGCATATCATTTTATCAAAGATATATATTTCATTGCTGAATGCTCATTCAAAACTGATGCAGTCATCACGTTTTCAGACCATTTCAAGTTTTATTTTGACATGACACAAAGCAGTGGTATATAAGCAGGAGAGTTGTTTACTTACTTTATAATTAGTCAGTAACGCCATCATTTTATTAATTCAGGCCGAGAGCTCGCACAAAACCAAGAGGCGGGATTTATCGCATGAACCAATCACATCCAATCATAACCGATCATATCCAATTATAGCGCGACGGAGGCATTGCCTCCTCTCACGTGATTTTCCCCCATTCATCTCAATGAGCCTCCAGAAAAGTCACCGCATGCTTTAGGGTCTCTGCTTTAAAGGGATAGTTCACTTTGAAATTAAAATTTGGTATCTATCAGCTTACCCCAAGGGCATCCAAGATGTAGGTGTCTTTTTTTCTTCAGTAGATCCAATTTCGATGTTTTTAGGTCAAACCGTTCTAGTCTGTCAGTCATATAATGACAGGTATAGGTCACTGTCTCTATAAGAGGGAAAAAGAACATGCACAGAGAAATCCAAATTAAACAATTCCCCATCGTAACTACACATTGATGGCCTAAGACACGAAACGAGTGGTTTGTGTGAGAAAACGAACAGTATTTATATCGTTTTTTTACCTCTTGTACACAACCATGTCCAAGTGATCTGAGTGCGCACACACATCCGGTGTGTGATGTGTGTGCATGCGCTCTGGCTCAATGCTTGACAGAGGGCGTGTCTGACGCGTGGTGCTGACGCAAGTTTTCAAGTGCCAACGGAGGCGTCAGCCAATCAGATCGCATCATGCAAATGCCCAATCCCGTTCATGCAACACCAGAGAAGTATGTGATTGGTTGTTGTATCTATGACGGCATGTCAGCACCACGCTTCAGACACGCCCTCCGTCAAGCGTTGACGCCGACGCCCCGTGTGAATGCAGCGTAAGCCAGAGCGCGCGCACACACACGTCACACACCGGATGTGTGTGTGCACTCAGATCACTTGCATGGTTGTGTACAAGAGGTAAAAAACTATATAAATACTGTTCGTTTTCTCACACAAACCACTCATTTCGTGTCTTAGGCCATCAATGTGTAGTTACGATGGGGAATTGTTTAATTTGGAATTCTCTGTGCATGTTCTTTTTCCCTCTTATAGAGACAGTGACCTATACCTGCCATTATATGACTGACAGACTAGAACGGTTTGACCTAAAAACATCAAAATTGGATCTACTGAAGAAAAAAAGACACCTACATCTTGGATGCCCTTGGGGTAAGCTGATAGATACCAAATTTTAATTTCAAAGTGAACTATCCCTTTAAGTCAATACACTGAAGGTATAATTAAGGTAATAAAGTGCCACCATTTTGGAACGATATGTGAACCATAGATCTTTATAGATTCCTCATTTGACCCATGATTCGACAAGTACTCCTTTGTGTGACACTCGCTTAACTGTAATTGGCGGGGCGACATATGTCGCTCCGCCTCGCTTAACTGTAATTGGTTTATGCTAAAGCAGAGCTCATTGGTGTAAAACAATTTGACGCATTTACAGCTTATTGGTGTAGAGATGTATGATGTTAGAGTTTTCGTGTGTGTCTTGTGTTCCCGCCTCTTGTTTCCGTATATGGTTCGTTTCATGTAATCATTAATTCAGTTTCAGGTGTGTGTGATTTGTGAATGTGTATGTAAGTCCTGTCTTTTGAATTCCATTTCGTCTGGTCGACTTGTTATTCCCCGGTGTGTCTACCTTGCCCTGTCTACCCTTGATGTCTTCATTAAAGACTATATTTTGAGTTTACCTCCTCGTCTGCGTGTTCCTCATCTCTCCCTGCTGTGTGCACCGTGACAGAAGACCAGACCAAACAGTAAGCGTCGTCCCTTCACCTCGTTTTGTTTTGTTCGTGTTTTCAAGTGTTTCTTTGTTCCTGTGTTTTAGTCCCTCATGCTCGCGGTTCGCGGGAGTTTACGCCGCCGTTCGCGGCTCTCCCATCCCGCGGTTCGCGGGACTTCATGCCCGCCGTTCGCGGGAGTTTACGCCGCCGTTTGCGGCTCTCCAATCCCGCGGTTCGCGGGAGTTTACGCCGCCGTTCGCGGCTCTTCCATCCCGCGGTTCGCGGGAGTTCACGCCGCCGTTCGCGGCTCAGTGATCCCGCCGTTCGCGGGAGTTCACGCCGCCGTTCGCGGCTCAGCCAGCCCGCCGTTCGCGGGAGTTCATGCCGCCGTTCGCGGATCATCCAGCCCTCAGTTCCCAGGAGATGACGCCACCATCCACGGCTAACCCTAGCCCACCGGCCTGCCTCTGACTCAATGCCCGCCGGCCTGCCTCTGACTCAATGCCCGCCGGCCTGCCTCTGATTCAAGCCCGCCAGGAGTGCCGCTGACTCAAGCTCGCCGGATTGCCGCTGACTCAAGCTCGCCGGATTGACGCTGACTCATGCACTGGTCGTCGTTGGCAGGGAAAGCCAACTCACTTCCTCTGTTCACGCCGCCGTCCGCGGTTCAACGACCCCGCCGTTCGCGGGAGATCACGCCGCCGTCCGTGGGGAAAGCCAACCCACCGTCGGCGGCTGCCTCTAGTGTCGCGGGGAAAGCCAACCCGCCGTCCGCGGTTCACTCGGCCCGCAGCCGGCTGAGGCTCCCTCCAGCCCGCCGGCCCCTGCCGTTGAGTGGTCGAGCCCGCCGGCTGCTGCCGTTATTGTCAAGCCAGCCGATTATGGTATCCCCAGCCGGCCGCTGCCGTATTGACAAGCCAGCCGGCCGTGGCCGTATTTGACCAGTCAGTGACCACGGTCTTTTTAACTGTTTCTGTGTGTTTAGCCCGGAGGGCTCCTGATACCCCTGAGCTTCCCCTAGGAATTTTTTGGGGGGGGTAGTAGGGCCCTGGCCGAAGAGACTGAGGTGGGGGCTGGGGCCGCGGTCTCGGAAGCGGTCCCGCCATGGCCTCCCGAGCTCCCTGCTCCGCCATGGCCTCCTGAGCTCCCTGCTCCACCTGGACCTCGGTCTGTCTGTTCCACTCTGAAGGCCCCGTCCTGTGTATGTATCTGTGTCGGTCCTGTGGGGTCTCCAGAGTGCCCACCCCCCCTCCCCGGTGGAACTGTTACGGCTCGGGTCGAGCCTTCCGGGAGGGGGGAGTTATGTTAGAGTTTTCGTGTGTGTCTTGTGTTTCCGCCTCTTGTTTCCGTATATGGTTCGTTTCATGTAATCATTATTTCAGTTTCAGGTGTGTGTGATTTGTGAATGTGTATGTAAGTCCTGTCTTTTGAATTCCATTTCGTCTGGTCGACTTGTTATTCCCCGGTGTGTCTACCTTGCCCTGTCTACCCTTGATGTCTTCATTAAAGACTATATTTTGAGTTTACCTCCTCGTCTGCGTGTTCCTCATCTCTCCCTGCTGTGTGCACCGTGACATATGACGCTATGGGCAGAATTGGAACGCGGAAATACAGAGTGGTTCAGTACAAGTACTCCAAAGAAAACATATCGATCAAACGTTTGCCCCCTAAACAGCTGTATTAAACAATACCTCG
This sequence comes from Aspiorhynchus laticeps, assembly GCA_023376895.1. Taxonomy (NCBI): domain Eukaryota; kingdom Metazoa; phylum Chordata; class Actinopteri; order Cypriniformes; family Cyprinidae; genus Aspiorhynchus; species Aspiorhynchus laticeps. The sequence continues at coordinate 67,847 of JALXFT010004430.1, read as the reverse complement.
TGACATTTTTCAAGTTTACACGGCAATATAATGCTAATAATGGTCACATGAACGTACTTTAAATTTAGATTGAACGAATGAATGAAAGATCACGAGTGAAGCGAATATTGTATGTCACCAGTCTCTGAATAATCTCGAATACAATCCATGACAGTTTCCATTAGGATCTATATGTTATGAAGAATTTAAACTCAAAATATACTTGTCAATATTTCTTTATTATATGCACCCTCAACAGCATTTTACTGAAAACCCCATTTATAATATATTTGTTGTTCCCACTTCTTTGTTAAAATAAATAAATAAATAAATAAACCTATATAAAACAATGCATTTAATCACAACCACTCAAAACTTTTTCTAAAATATTTGATTGAAGCAAAATTGCACAGAATTGTCACTTTTTTTTGTACTTCGTGCCTTACTGCATAGCAAATTACATGAATATTTAATAGAACTACACTAGGCATAACTGTAATGGTATAATAAAATAAACATTAAAAAACAAATGGATGCAGATGTATGTAAATGAGGAAAACAAGTTTGCCATTACTTTTTACTAACACTGCAAGGTTATACATTGTTGGCATTGAATATGCCTTTTGCTGCTGCTTGCGGAGGACAATAATCACAATCAGTTCATCCCTCTCTTCCACTTCAGCACAAGTTTTATGAATTTAAACCAGCAACGTGTTTCCTGCAGCAAAAAAACAGTCCTGAGAACAAAACCCTGCACACAAGTCTTCGGCATAAAAGCACAGCAGTTTGCCTCGTTTGCCTCTCCCTCTGTAACCAGGTGGATAGAACTTAAAGAGGGCTTGGCACTCTATGCATTTGCTGATGCAGTACATTTGTCTGTACTCATCCCGGTGGTCCTGTTTGAATCTCTTCCAGTTGACCACACCTTAGAATGTAAAGACAAAATCCATGAAAGATAAAATGTGAGAGTTCAAGTATAAATATCTCACCATAATTTTTAACTGGAAAAATTTGCACCGAATAACAAAAAAAATCTTACTATCCATCCAGGCAAAATGTGCTTTTTTTGCGAAACACTTCATTTGTGACCACATCCCTAAACAGCCTACACACTAAAGAAAGGGTCAAGTATGCCGAATTGCCATCTTCTAAAACAACTTCCTTGAGAATTTCAGACAGGACTTCCAGGGGAAGCTGTTGAAACAAAAATATAAACATTCATATTTGTTTATAAAAGCTGTTGGAAAAATATATAACACTGACTACAAAGACAAACCTGATGTATTGTTGTCACAGCTGCAGTCTCTGAATAAAACAAACATGATATAGATTAATATCCTTTTATAATGATATTAAACTAAATATATTAATTATGTTAAAAATATATAAATTAATAGGTACCAACAACACACATTAGGTGACCAATACAGTACAAGAACATAATCCCTTTACTTTTACATCTAAACAATTATATAGCTATTACACCTAAAAATAATGGCCACCCCTGCTGAAAAAGTACGCTACATATATATATATATATATATATATATATATATGTATGTGTGTGTGTGTGTGTTGTAGTAGTAGTAGTAGTAGTAGTAGTAATTTATTGTCACATACACAATCATACAAAGTACAATCAGCAGTGAAATTCTTTGATTTTTAAGAAAAATGTAGCAACCATGAGGAAAGAGACGAGTATGAAAAAAAAAATAACCCCCAGACTATACTCCTCGGGGAGTACAGTTTGAGAACAGGAAAAAAACACCTCAGCATAAAGCACATAATACAACATAGACACACAACTTTGCAACAGGGGAGGTAATCCAGCTCTGGCAATCAGCCATCCAGACAGGCAGCCATTTTCCGGCGCTAGTCACAGACCCGCTTGTCAGGCTGGCCGTTTAAAGCGACGGAGGCGTTGGATCGGGGGTTTGGGGAAATGATATGTGTGTGTGTATCTGTATCAGTATGTGTGTATTTGTGTGTGTGTGTGTGTGTGTGTGTGTAATCAGCAGTTGTCTGAGGAATGGGGGAGGAACGCAGAGAGCGGCTCCCTGCAGTGCTTCTCAGGGATGATTTCCCAACAGCTGCCTTGTCAAGGCCAGTGAGAGGGGAGCCGGGAAAGATAAGATTGTGCTTGTTTAGTCTTAGGGCGAGTAACCGCATTCCAATTTCACGGCTACCCTATTGTCCGTTCTGGTCTCTGTCAATTTTTCCCTGCAAAGCCGTGAGCTTCTCCGTGATGGAATCCATATTGCGGTTAATAGTCCCAGTCTCAATGTTGACCGCTCTGCCCACTGCTTCAATCATGACGGGCAGCCTTGAGAGGCTTTGAACAGCTGTTCCCGTTTTCTTAATTCTTCGATAACCCAGGGCAAAGCCTAATCCAATCAGCAGAAGACCTGTTATCATGGTTCCGAATAGATAGATATCTTCGATGTCCTCCACGGAAAGAGCCGCTAAACACACAACACGCCATCTGTCCCACGCGTCCATCATGTAGCCAGTGGGGTACGTTCCGTCAGGGCAGTCAGGCTCCCCAGAACCTGAGCTTCTCGTCGAGAAGATGGTGTCAATTGCGTTAAGAGACCAGTTGATCAAATCCATGATTTATCCAGTTTTTGAGGTTTGAGGAGCAATGCAGAGAGAGTCTCTCAAGTATTACACGATACGAGACAAGAGAGCAGGCAGGGAGGGAAAAAAAGGGTGAGGACGGGGAAGAAAAAAAAATGCGACCGCCTCCGTTGAGAGCCAAAGTAAGAGAGTGTGTGTGTGTGTGTGTGTGTGTGTGTGTGTGTGTGCGTGCAATGAATAACCTGGTTTGTCCAACTCTCCCTGAAGACATTGCTTTTTGTACGGTGAACCTCCTCCTCTTGTTGATTGAGTGCTAAAAAAACATATGGCAAGAGCTATGTATGTATATTGGTAGATACAGTGCAGAGTAGGGGTGTAACATACACTATGGTACAATGTATTGCTATGCAAAAATGTCACATAGATATTTATATATATTGTCACGACCGGCTCAAAGCCGTGACAAATGATTGGAGGACATAGTCAGTTTGGTTTGGTTGCAACGAAAATGTTTATTAACATAAATAGAAAATTAAATAAAACAAAAAATCAGCACAATCAAACACAATTTCTGTCAGACACATCATTAGTCAAAGCATCAGACAGAACCAAGTTTAAAGTAATAAAGTCCAAAATGAACAAAGACCAAACACAACCAGGAGCCAGGGCAGCCATGCCAACAAAGCCTAAGCTTTATAGAGGGAAGAACAGGTGTACACGGTTCCCTTGATGAGTCTCCCAACCACACCCACTGGCCGGCCGAAGCAGGAAGAACAGGAGACCCGTCACTATATATATATATATATATATTTATATATATATATATATATATATATATATATACTGTATATATATATATATATATATATATATATATATATGTATATATGTATATGTGAGACACCAGACCCAACAATGCAGATGACCTGAAGGCCACTGTCAAAGAAACCCGGGCTTCCATACCACCTCAGCAGTGCCACAAACTGATCACCTCCATGCCACGCCGAATTGAGGCAGTAATTAAAGCAAAAGGAGCCCCTACCAAGTATTGAGTACATATACAGTAAATGAACATACTTTCCAGAAGGCCAACAATTCACTAAAAATGTTTTTTTTTATTGGTCTTATGAAGTATTCTAATTTTTTGAGATAGTGAATTGGTGGGTTTTTGTTAAATCTGAGTCTAAATCATCACAATTAAAAGAACCAAAGACTTAAACTACTTCAGTCTGTGTGCATTGAATTTATTTAATACACGAGTTTCACAATTTGAGTTGAATTACTGAAATAAATTAACTCTTCCACGACATTCTAATTTATTGAGATGCACCTGTACAAGGTCTGTCTTGCTGACACTGGCCTAAAATTCTGGATAACTATAAAGTGGTGGAAGCCAGGTCACTACGACGTAGGGATCAGCAACATAAACATTGATATTCTGTAATACAGGAACAAGTACCAGATAAAAATGTGTCATGTCTCATGTATCATGTTTTTAATAAAATCTTTGCAACGAAAAACTTACCATGCGAAAAGCAATGTGCTTTATGATTCTCATACAGCAGTTCAAAATCTATCATTTTTAATAGAACAAATACAATAAGTTTCCTTCGTATTTTCACCTCATTTTACTTCTTACATTAACACATTTTTACCGTTGCTTCAACGTCTTGCGACGATCCAATTGACAACAAATCAGAACGCATCAAAACAGTTGATCCCACAGAAACAATATGTTCCTTAAGATCACTGTTAGAATCCAAGACATGTGCAACCTGGAAATAAAACAAAAAACAATAATGTAAATATAAACTATGATCTTGTTTTAAGATTGTAGCATGGCCATAAATAAATGACTACCATTTTCTGAAGATATAATGGCAATGGTTGGCCCCACACTGCTTTATTTGGAAGCATGTCCTCCACCTCCCAGAAGGGCTTGTGGCTTTTAGTCACACTTGGACATGCGAGCTCTTCACATAGTGATTGGACAGTAGCTATAAAAAAGGAAGAAAAAAGAAAACGACTAGATTATTAATACTATCACTTCCCAATCACAGAAGACTGAACTTCCCAGCCCAACAGCCCCTTCATACCTGGCTTCTGACAGCATTCTCCAGCATCAACAGCATTGGAGGACTGAGGATTCACGAACATGGATCTACCTAGTACACACACTTACATATATTTATTTAATCATACACAAACACATACATACATACAGTGATAATATACATTACCCAAAATTATCTTTCCATTACAATCAAACTGTAATTCGTTGTTCTCCCTGGTAATTTTTCTTAGGTGTTTCAAAACATTACTGTTCCTTGCAACATTTTTATGGTGCAAAATATTTCTGGCAAGGAAAATATGGGACGATGGTTTCAACATGTTCAGGAAATAGTTTTTTTTCTTCATATCTGCAAAAAGCTGCTCAGCTCTCTGGCTGTTTATTCTTCCAGCAAGCGCAGGGACGAGGCCAATTCAATGAAACATTTCCAAAAAAAAAAAAAAAAATGTGAATGTGACTATAAGTAAGTCCCTTCTTGTGGAGATCCATTATAACCACACTAGGGAACAGGGCCGTAGCTAGAGGATTGGGGGCCCCCTGAAAAAATATTGATGTGACCCCCCCCCCCACACACATATCATATACTGTACAATATACAAGCATGGAACCAAACTGCATGCTTTTTTGTGATTTTCATAATATCTCAGTTATACAACTAATAAAATATTAGAATTATTCACAGAACATGGGCCTATATAGTATAATTCCTGGATTTTGTGGGGCCCCCTGGGCAGTGGGGGCCCCTAGAATTGTCACCACCTTTCACCCCACTAGCAATTGCCCTGCTAGGGAAGTTCCCACAGGAGACACAACTGTAGTGGTAGTCGAGATCTGTCAGGGCTTCAAAATGCAAGTAAGCCTGCAGAAAAACACACAAGTGCAATGACAACAGTATATGGTCATTGAAATTGTGTATTCCATCTGACCACTCCTGGTATCTGTAAGTCATTCCACAGTTTGTGCATTCTCTGTAGTAAGTAGATATTCCTAAAAAGTAAATAAATGCATTAATCTTAAATATCTATGAAAATTTCTGAAAACATCATTTATGTATCTTTCATACATACCGCGGACGACACCAGAAAACGTCAGTATCTTGGCATCCTTAGTGATGAGGATGAGATCGCTTAAACATTGGTTTGTGCCCTTCACACATTTTTTGCGTTAGATGGTGGATAGCTCGTGTCATCACTTTTTCCTTCAGGAGATTCATGAGGGACCTCCTCCACACTTTTCACCTTCTGAACAACTCTTTGTGATGGTAAAAGAGGTGCCACTTTGAAACAGCCTTGTGAATGCAAGATTTTCTTGGCATTGAGCAAGGGCAGTGCCAAGAGTTTTTCTTGACATCATATGAGACCATTACTCTGCCAAGTCTACAGTAATATGAGCATTTTTTTTCAAACACAGACACATGTAATTTGTGGAGCTGGTCACCTATTTGTACAGACACAGACAATGGAACTCCTTCAGCCTGAGATTCTTTCTTCAGATTAATTAACTGGTGCTTCCTTGCTTCTCCAAACCACTTCTGGTCAACCATCACACACAATGTGTCTTCTGCAAGCTCAGTCTGTGTTTGACCAACACGTGGACCATAGGATAAAGACTGCAAGTGGTCACACTCAAATGGCAGAATACCACTTCTGTGGGCGAAGTCTCTGGAAATGCAGCACTCATCCAATTCACACTCAGACCTTTGTGACTGTCCCCAGGTATTTTTCACGACATGGATTGGAGTGGATGCACGATGGAAAGACTTTTCAATTCATTAACAAAGTGTTGTAAATACTATAATATATACAGTATAATACACTTTACTATAGTGTGGTTAAAAAAAAAAAAACTACAGTATTTACTATAATTTACTATAGTATTTTTTTCATGTGGGCCGTGATTTGCTGTTCAGTTCTGCTTCTTGTTTCCTTAAAGTAAATATTCTGGATTTCCTGAATCGATATTGTTTCGTTAAATGGAAGATCGATTTAAATTGGAGAATCAATATTTTTGCCCAGCAGTAATATTTCAATAAATTTAAAGAACAAGTTTACTCACCTCGAGCAGCCATCCTGTTAATCTGTTAATCTAATGCGTTTGCCGTTTTTGCTTGTTTCAGCGCAAACTGCCCCCTGTTGTGGCGGAGGAACATTTAAAAGGCAGGGACAATTTACCTTGGGCGGAGCGACATGTGTCGCCCCGCCCCATCGTCCAGACTGCACTCTAGTGTTACTCTGATTCGACCGCTCCATGCACGTAGATGCGTCCGCAATCTACGTATTCATATCTATGCTGCGAAACCTTGAGCGCAAGTTGAGTGTGCACGTCTAAAACAGCAAGTTATATGCATGTATAACTGCTAAAGCTATTTTGGTTGTGTGTGTGTGGTATCAGGTATAATCTAAAATCTTAAATTACCCAAATTAATTATCTAGAGTCTGTTTTGCAAACAGACATAGCCTTACCATGGAAAGTTGTCAGTCTCTAGTGGTCATTTTTCTGTTTTAATTTGCACTGCACTATTTAGCAGTCCAATTCCTCCTCATACCATGACAAAAAATACATAGTTGAAAAGATTTTAAGACTCAAGTGTCGCATTTTTAAATATATTCATTGATTATTATGGTGAGTGACATCAAAAAAAAGTTCTAAGATGGCAGATTTAAGTGCCAGGAGCGGTCGAATAGGGCGTCTGTATATGTCTATGGTTAGCCTACCATTGACATTAGCCTAGCTAACTTCTAACTGTTGCAATTTGAAATAAATCAATAAATAAAACCGTTTTTATCATGTTGTGACATGGGTCTTCAGCTTTTAGACATGGCTGATGACAGCACAACAAATCAGTATCGTGTGATAAGCGTGACCATGTAAAAAGTCCACACATTTACCATATTTTTACCATAGTAACTGTTGCTCGACCATGTCATGTGTACCCAATGCACAGTAACTACAACATATTTACCATGCTTATTCCACCATAACTGTAGTTTTACTGTGGTATTTGTAGATATGGTAACCACAACACTTTTCGTGATTTTACTATAGTAACTGTTTACTGTCTACTCTTTGTAATTAAAGAACAGTAACACAGCTTCTACCATGCTTTTACCACAGTAACTGTGTTTTTACTGCATATTTGTAGTCAAAGCACAGTAACACAACACTTATAATGATTTCACCACAGTAACCGTACTGTGGTATTTGTAGTGATTTTTGTAAGTAACTGTAATTCAATATTCTTGCAGTTACATCAGATCACATACTCCAGCAGCTCTTTTAAGAAGCCATCTCTTGTAAAAGTCATCACTTGTTCCTATTTTTCCGAACTGTAATCCATAATTCATTTACACATAGTTTTGCTCTCTCTCTCTTTCTGTGCCTTATTGTGACATATTTTTAAATCTCATAATCTCATAATTTTGACCAGTTCTTTCAGAAAGCTGCTAGAATTAACAGGGAACTTGAACTCAAAGCTCCCAATGCTGATCTTGAAGAAGCTGCCAAGGAGGCTGAACAAGTCCTTCAGTGATTCATCTCTACACAGTAATGTTGAAGACTGATTTGCTTTAATGAACGCATCCTTATTTTATGTAATAACTTTCCTTACAGTCCTTCCTCTCAAATATTTTGGTCACTGATTATTTTTTGCACACTGTCTCAACATGTATATATTTCTCTTTGTTTCAGCTAAAAGTTGAAGACCAAAGGAAGGCCTGTCCTGGGATTTGATTTTGGCTGTATTGTGCGTTTACGGAGAAGACCAAAAGCTGCAAAGGCAAACATTTCCAATGGTACGTCTGTGTTGGTCTGAGCACCTTGACTGATCTGCACTGTAGATACATTTTGCACAGCATTTGATGTTTCTTAAACTTTGGTTTACATACCCCACGGCCCCGTCAGAAAGAACCCCCAACAAAGTGTCATGTCGAAGTAGTAATAATTCATACAATTTACCAAGTCAGCAAATTCATATGATATTGTACAAGCATACTCATACAAAATTCTACGACTTTTACTCCTACTGCTGTCATTGGCATTGCCTCAACTCTCATGCAAATTGTGCCCATTGATAGTAGTCAGAGTTTTTATATCATAAAGTTTATATTAAGTCCATTGTAATCTTTATTAACCTTTACAAATTGGCGCTGTCTTTTCCCATTCTAACAGTACATGATATCTGTCCACACCTCAGAGTCTGCCTTTCTTTCCGTGTTGATTTTTATTGAACACATCTGTCTAAGAAGCAAGAGTCTGGAAATGCTAGTTTAACTTGTCATGTGACAAATCAGATCTTCAATTAATTTGGCCAAATCAGATCACTTAAGCTGTTCACACCAAGATCAAGAACTATAATATCTATTTTAACTATTTATTTTTCTCACTAACAGATGATAACGTTCTGTTTATTATAAGCACCTGCTGTGGTTATGTTGTCTGCCATTTAAATGCTCAAGCTCTTTAAAGTCTGGTGGATTTTGATTGGCTGTTGATGTTTTTATTGTTCATTATCTGGAAAAATGTGTTTTGAAAGATTCCAATGATATCGTTTCTCTGTGTCATTTAATGTTAAATATCTGTGGTGTGGACTCATCCTTGGTGTGAAGAGGCCTTTAAACTGCTTGCAATACCATCAGCATGTAATCATATTTAAAATAATTCATATTAGCTTGCTATTGAAGAATACAGCTTTTTCTAATGATGCTTTCCTCACATTCTGTTAAACTTACACACAACATTCTGCCTATTTCTCTTCATCTTATCCCTTTACTCCCTCACTCACTTACACATTTTTTTGTGCTCTGTTGTAAGGTAGAAACTGAGATTTTGCATGATGGCCTTTTCTCAGACTCTGAATCTGATGTATACAGATTAACTCAGGAGCCCGCTAGAGTTGCCAGGGAACTTTAGCTTGAAGTTTACTGTTATAACTGCTTAATTTATGATTAAATAACAGTAATAATTAAACATGGGGTCAATAGATATTTTCATGTTTTACAGCTGAAGACCAAAAACGCAAAGAAAATCAGTCACAGCAAGCCGGTCATACCAGTCCTGATGAATGAGGAATGAACATAGCCTACTTGTGCCCAAACAAAAAAACAGACAGCTGAAAAGTTGCACATTTCCATTGGTATGTCTGTATTCAAGCAATGCAGTTATATATGAGGTTGATCTCTCAAAAGACTCTTCAAGTCAGCAGTTGTCATTTTTCACATACACATCTTTTTATAGCTCCTAGAATGAGCAAATCAACTGTGCCATCATCTCTGGAATTTGGGCAGGAAATGATTGAAAATGGTTAGTACTGACACCTGTATTCACCAACACTATTGTTGACTTGTTTTTTTTTCTGTTTGTTTAAAGGAGGATGAAGCCAGTTGATGAAGATATCAATTCAATGGCCACCAAGTGCCTGCATCAATTCAATGGCCGCACTGCTGCCTGAACCCATCAGTATCTGCTGTGAAGACTGCATTTACGAACAGCTCTACTGTGACAGCTCAGATGTTATGGCCCATAACAGTAAACTTCACAACTGAACAACTGATAGTTGTGAAGAGATTCTTTTGGCCCATACCTCCAACGACCTCCAACAAGAATCAATGGTAAGACCAGTGCAACAATTATAAATAAAAATACTATATTTTGTTTATTGATTTACCACACCCTAAATACATGTTTTGTCCCTCCAGGACATCTACACCAGGTGTTGTGTGAGGAGGACCATCAGAGACTCCAGCCACCTGAGCCATGGACTGCTCTCACTGTTACCATCAGGCAGATGTTATCGCAGAACCTTTACCAGCAGACTGCGAGACAAGTTCTTTCCACAGACAATCAGACTGAACTAAACTCGTACCATTAACACCACACACCCCACCAACCTCTTACTGCACTCTATCAGTTACACTGACTGGACTCTGACTCACTATTATTCTGACATTGTGTTTGCACTAATTCATACCATACTGCACTGCAAAGGTATATGTGTACTGTGATAATTGTTTATTATTGTTTTCATTTCATGCTCTCTGTATAGCATAATATTTACCATATATTGTCCTCTATCTGTATTGAGTCCCTTATATATGTGTGTTGCATATATATTCAATATTTGTCATACATACTGTCATGCTGCAGTTTGTACCCAAGAATGTCACCACCTGTACACTTGCGTTCATGGTATTGTGAAAATAAAGTTCTTTGATTTGAATTGGTTACATGTCTTTTGTTTGTCAGTTGTACTGTTGGGTGCTGGATAACAATTGCAAATTGTTTATGACATGGAAAAATAAGTGTGGCAGGCGACATCTAGGGCGTGAAGTTGTGAATTAAGGGGTGTGGTTAGCTATGTATAAAGACCAGCAGTAGGAACGAGAACGGCAGGTGCGTTTGTTTCTGGCCGGCGGAAATAGATTGACGCTTCTACTGTTTGTTTGCGAGAGATTCGCAGGTGGATTTTCTTGGATCTTGGAGATAGGTATGAGCTTATTTGAAGTCTTAAAGTGTTTTAATATGTGGTGTGTGTGTTTTAGGAAGAATAATAAAGGTGGTTTAATGCATGTATTTATGAGGCCTATTGTGTCATAGGCGAGAGGATCGCATATGTCATTTTTTGGATCTTTGACATAGGTAGGAGTTTGATTGAAGCACTAAAATGTTTTACTGGGTCTTTGTTTTGATATAAATAATAAAGGTATTTTAATGTGTCTCAGCTCTACGGAGCCCATTTGTTGCTCTTGTTGTATTTGAGTTTTTGTTTGTTTTTTTTTGGTTTGAATGTTTGGTTTGGGTAATTGTCTAGTCCACCTGGGTATTTGCCTCGGTAATTGGGCCGAAAGAAATAGGAACGGTCCTTTGGGTGGACTAGTTTATTTTTGTATTTTGTTTGTTTCCCCCACTGTTTATATATACTTTACAAGGACACTATATGCTTGGTGCTTAAGCAGAGTTGAGCTATTTTTGCACGTCATGTACTTTGATGAATGGTATGAATCACAAGGTTTATCTTTTGTTTTGAATTTATTTAATGGTTTTGTGTGATTTGTTTGCTCTAATGCATGGTTTGATGCTCAACTCTTGCTGGGTTAACTCTTGTGTGTAAAGTGTCCTGTGCAGAGATGGAAACTCGAGTCAGAGACTTGGACTCGAGTCGCACTTAAGTCGCATAAATAAAGACTCGAGACTTGACTTGGACTCGTGAACAGCTGACTCGAGACTTGACTTCGACTCGTGACTCGTGAGACTCGTAAAAAACGAGTCATTTGGTATAGGAGTTTATATGAATGTAACTCTGAGGGAAACAGGCTGTCTTAAAAAAAGTTTAGATGGTATTTTCCTTTCATCTTGCCTCCGTGTAATGCATATTAGTGTTAATAACCGCAGCTCTGCTTTGTTTACAGCAGAAACCAAGGAAACAATGTTTAATTGATGTTCAAGCGCCACCTGCTGTCAGAGAGTGAATCTGTATTAATTCAGCCTGTGCGGTTTTGTTTAGTACAGATGGTTTATGTAGAATAGTTTCACAAAACTAAAGTCAGACCATTTTGTATTTGCTTCAAATTTCGAAATTATACAATCCAATTTAGATTAGAAACTGTTCATGCTGGATGTACAGGTACATCTCAGAAAATTAGAATATGGTGAAAAAGTTTTTTAGTAACTTATTTCAAAAACTGAAACTTGCAAATATTTTAGAATCATTACATGTAAAGTAAAACACTTTTAATTTTGATGATTAGAGCTTACAGCTAATGAAAGTCAAAAATCAGTCTCTCAAAATATTTACATTTGAGTTTCAATAAATAACCATCCATACAGTATAAACTCTGGGTATCTCTTGTTCTTTGAAACCACAATAATGGGGTGTACATGAGATGATTACATGAGATGTACCTGTATGCAGCCTCTTTGTTTGGATTGTGTTGTTTAAAATACAGTGGTTAATGCCTCTAATTTTAAATTGAAAGAGCACAGACAAAGCCTTAGTTTGTTTATATGATATTTATTTAATTTGTGTAATTCATTTGATTAATTGGGGTTTGTTTTAAAATTTTGTTTTGTTGTTTGACATTTCAATTTTACAAAGAAATGTGCTGCATTTTATCTGACAATTAATAAATGGACACCTTTTCATTTCTAATTTGTTGTTGTTGAGAAAATCATATCGTGAAATCAGTATTTCAAAACTGATTTAGCCTCAATAACAAGCTGAAAGAACTGTTGCTAATAAATAGAACAAAGACTTGAGATGTGACTTGGACTCCACAAAAAGACTTGAGACGTGACTTGGACTCCGCTTTAAAGACTTGAGACTTGACTTAGACTTGACCTCAAAGACTTGAGACTTGACTTAGACTTGGACCTCAGAGACTTGTGAACATGTCTGGTCCTGTGTGATAAGACAACTTTGTAAAGCCATCAATAAATCTTGGGGATTTATTTAAAAGAACCTGAGGTGTTGATGTTTATTTAAAGGGGGACGTGTTACATAAGTTTATGATAGGGACATGGACAAGCAAGCAAGAGGAAAAACCCAGGAGAGCTCTGAGGATGAGAAGGAAACTGAATGTGATTCTATGATGCTCAGGACATTTCACTATGCGTGCATTTGGGTGGCTTCACAACACAAGGACACGCCAGACACAAGAACAGTTTTTTTTTTCTCCAGGCCATGTCCCACCTGAACAACACATAACACACCCCAGTACTGTACTAAATAACTCATCAAACCTTCATCTGTACATAGATAAAGGGACACATGCACATTCAGAGTTCTGTCTATGGACATTTTCCTTTTCTGTATATTTTTATTTTATTACTATTGTTATTCATAAATTATTGTCTATTCTCTTCATTATTAGTGTTTTTATTACCTTAATTATATGTTGTCTGCACTATGTCTGTACTTTCTGTACTGGAAGCTCCTAACACCAAGACAAATTCCCTTTGTGTGCAAACACACCTGGCAATAAAACTCTTTCTGATTCTAATTCATCTGATTAAAATAACATGGGTTTAACATAACCCATTTTTATTTGTCTTGAATATGATTTGTCTTTATATGCTACTTTAGCTGCATGTCTTTATGATGTATCCTCCAGTAAAGTATTGCACATGGTGTTGACCAGTGATGGGAATAACTGCGTTATAAATAAACTGCGTTACTAACGGCGTTATTGTTTTCAGTAACGAGTAATCAAACTAATTACTGTTTCCCCCGTTACAACGCTGTTACCCTTACTGACAATAAAATGTGGCATTACTATAATTTATTATAATATTATTATCATTTTATTTTTCAGTTCATCTGAATGGATGAGCAGTGTAGCTGTATTTGACGTAAGTTACCGTAAACTCTAGTGTGAAGCGCACAGCTCGCCGTAGCTATGTCTCTCTGACTCTCTCTCTCTCTCTCACACACACACACACACACACACATGTTGTTTTTTGTGGTTTATGGGGACTCTCCATAGGCGTAATAGTTTTTATACTGAACAATCTGTATGTGCTATTGCCCTACACCTAAACTTAGCCCTCACAGGACACAGAAAACTTTGTGCATTTTTAGATTTTCAAAAAAACACCATTTAGTATGTTTTTTAAGCCTTTTGAATTACGGGGACATAGGCAGTGTCCTCATAAACCACCTTCATATTGTAATACCTCTGTCATACCCATGTCATTATACAAATTTGTGTCCTCATAAACCACATAAACCCGCACACACACACACACACACACACACACAGCACACAAAGAAAGATACAGAGCGAGAGAGTCTTTCATAACGCGCTACATGTAAACTATATTATTTGTTGTATTTTCCTGTCAAAATAACGGAGTTCCTTTGGAATTCTTCAGCTTTTAAGAACTCCGCTAGTGGGCGGAGCTACTGCATAAACGACAATCTCATTGGCCGGCGCTCACCTATTATCACCTATTATTGTTTTGATTTCAGCGAATCAATTCGAGCGAACCCATACAACATGATTAATATTCATGAACCCTGCAGCTGCTTTATCCTTAGTGTGTTTTATATTGTTATTAGTGGTATAATTCGTAGTAGTTTTGTTATTTTATCAATTTCCCACCCCTTTTTTTATAGAAACACTAAATGACAAACAATATCTTAAGCACCACCACCAGTCCTAAGTTCAGTCAACATGACAAATATGAATTCATACTTGGTTATTCTAATTACTAAAGTTCTATCATCATATAATGCTAAATTATCATAATATCATATTATAATGATTGACTAACTGATGCTAAGTGTCAGTAGATAAATAGTGTTGATTAATGTACAATGTTTTATAATAATAATTTAGTCTATTTAGTGTCCATTTCATTCATTTAACATATTTAATATTGGGGGCATCCAAGTTATTTGACATTTGATAAAAAAAAAAAAAAAAGTAACACAATAGTTACTTTCCCTGGTAATTAGTTATTTTTAGAATGATGTAACTCAGTTACTAACTCAGTTACTATTTGTGAGAAGTAACTAGTAACTATAACTAATTACTTTTTTAAAGTAACGTTCCCAACACTGGTGTTGGCTAATAACGTATGGTGAATATTCTGTATTAGGGATGGTGTTTGGTAAATACACCACTCAATTTAGTAAACAATACACATAATTACCATGAGTGTTTTAATTAAGACATGAACATTTAGTCATATTAAAGTCATTCAGTTACATAAAGGCTGAAAGATGCATTATAAGAGACTGCATGGACTATATTGCTACAGGCACAACATGCACAACTGAGGGTGATGCACCAGGGAAAAATCAACATGAATCCTGTACTGTACTATTAGCAAGCTGTGCATGGGCATTACTAATGTTTAGCACCTGAGGAGGACAAAGATGAGGAATATTTGACACAGAGATACACATTTTATATTATGATCCTTTGCACTGCATGAATTATGTGGCTTTTGCACCATAAACTGCACACTGTCTGTACCTCGTCTTACTAAATGACACATTGACTTTGTGTGATACAATGAAGTGTCACAATATATACTGGTTGCTTAAAATGGTGTCTTTGTTTACTGTCAACACCGTATTGCTGATCCTGATCTAATTAAATAAATGGTGCCCATTCCATGGGCACTGATGTAGATTTTTTTTATTATAATTTTTTTTGGGAGGGGGTCTATTCTTATTCTAAGATAACTATGACTTGCATCAGGGCCGCTGCTGTCCAAATGGGTGCCCTAAACAGGATTGTTTTGTTGTGCCCCTTCCTTAAATATTATGGAAGTTAAAAAACAAACAAACAAAAAAACACACCTACTATAGGGGTCAAAATATAACTTTAATAAAATATAAAAGTAAATAAATAAATTGCAATTAAATTGTATTATTTACAAATTATAATTGTAGCTCTAGACAGTTACCTATGGGCAGTCCCGGCGCCAGGACACTCGACCTGGGGGGGCTTGTATGATTATCGGGGGGCTACGGGGGGGGGGGGGTATTCTATATAAAACAAGCCGTCAGGTTTTAATTGAATGGTTTATTATTGTGGCTTTCCTTACACACCACATTCAACAAACTAACAAACATCAGTGTGTACTATTTAACAAATGTCTTTTTTGCTAGTAATTAATTTAAATGTCTTAAATGTATGTGGCTGAAAACACTGAATCGTTGTGATATAAGGCTAAAAGCACTGAGCGCATCTATTTCTGGCTCAGCGCCAGACAAAGCGCGAAAGCACGTTTGAATTTGTGAATGTTCTAAATACACCGCTGATCGTCCGCATCAAATGGTTAAAATCAACGCGTTTCGGCTTCTTGAAGGCAGTACTTAATTTGTAAATTGCGAGGTCCTGGAACAAAGTGGGGTGACTGATCAAATGATAAGAAGAGGGAGAGGTTTCGGAGCATTCGTGCAATTGGTGGACGTGGACCAACTTAAATGATTACCAGCTTCTTGCACCAGTTGCTTTTATAGTGTGCACATTGTAGGCTACTCTAAAAAATAATGGTTCTTTTATTTCAACATTTATTTCAACATATTTTAGTGTTTGGGTAGTTTTTGTGTAACCCAGCTCCTGACAGTCGCGTTTGCATAGATCATTGCAGGGCGGGCTTCAGAATGTCGTAGTGGGGGCTAAGCCCCCCCCCCCCCAAGCCCCCCCTTGACGCCGGGCCTGCCTATGGGTAATATTTTATACAGTTGTCTGATTGATTTTATAGTCGCAAGCATTCAGAAAGCACGCAAAAGAAAATTAAGCAGTTTTACTACGAAAACCATGGTTCATTTTTGTAAGGGTTGTGATGTCCATGTTGAAGAAATTATAGAGGATGTGTCATCTATAGCAAAAAGGTGGTCAAAAATGAAAGATTAAGTGGATATTAAACAAGGACTTGATCGTCCTGTAAGTGTAAAAGCAGCACTTACCAGGCCTTTGGCTCCCTTGCAGGCATTTGTAATAACATGTAATGTTGAAAAAACAATAGACACCATCACAAAATTTGTAATGGTTTAACTGATTATAATGGGACTTGTATTGTTTTAATGGAAACTGTAATGGACCCTGTTGGTCTCTACTGGTAATTGGTCACCTTCTATTGGTGGCTTGTTAAAACCAATAAATCCTAATGGAATATGTCTCAAAACACATTACAGAAAAACATTTTCTAATGGTTTTAATAATTAAAAGTTGATGGTTTGTAATTTTGTAATGGTATTTGTGATTTTTTTGTGATTTACTTGTGATGGTGTTAGAATTTTCTGTGATGTTTCTATTGTTTTTTCAGCAGGTTTTTTATATATATATATATATATATATATAATGCATTTTAAGTCATTTTAAAGGCTGTTGTTGGCTTAGGTTTGTTTTTATAACCACAAAAAAATATCATCTTAATACTTCTTTGTATATTATTATTTAAAGTATCAAAACCATGGTTAATTTGCGGTTACCATGGCTACAAGAACCATGATTTAAAAAAATAAAATATTAATGTTAAAACCATGGCTAACTAAAGTGAACATGGAAACTAGAATATTAGATGTGTTGGTGGTGGTTAAATTATTACAGACATTAAAACACGTTATTAACCTCAACACCCCAAAAAAAATTCACAGAATTATGAATGTAGCCTACCTGAAAGTGATGCATGGGCTTCGTTTCATCTTTTTTTTCTTTTCTTGGCTTTGGATTGCTCATGTCTTTTCACAGGCATATACTGTATGTCTATCGATCGTTTGCATTCAGTCGCAAACATGAGGTGCAAGTGGTTGCAAGAATGACGCATCACTTTGTTTTTATTTACATTTTTTTGAGCAACTTGGATGGTGCCCCCCCTGAGAGTGGTGCCCTACGCAAACTGCGTACTCTGTGTATAGGGAGCGGTGGTACTGGTACCTTAGTTAGGGGATTTTGAAGAGGAGGGGAGAAAGTAGACAGATGTTAATTAGCCTCCGGAGTCCTAGAGCGCTCGGAGCAATTACTCTGGATCACTTCACTGAGATCTTTCCTTCTCCCTCTAACTTCGCACCTCCTCCATGCTCTACCCCTTGAAGGAGGGGGAGCACGAGAAGCGGTGCTACTTTTTTGGTCTTGCCTCCGGTCCTCAGACTGAGGTGAGCCAACCCCCTTCATGGCTTGAGGCTTGGACCTGGACCAGTGCGGCATAAAGGTTTTAAATGCAGCGGAGCGTGCGAAACTTCCCAACCACCGTCTCAACCGATAAGCTCGGAAGCCGAAACTGGTGCATGGAGGAGAAAGTTTTTCTCTTTCTCCCCAATATCTGCCAGATTTAGCCACAGATGTCTCTCCGTAGCCACCATCGCCACCATCGAATGACCGATAGCGGAGAGCCAAATCCGTGGTACGGCGCAGCTCCTCCACCACCTCCGTGGGGAGTTCCCGGCCCTGGTCCAGGTCCTTCAGCAGGTCAGCCTGGTAGGCTTGCAACACGACCATCATGTGCAAAGCCACCCCAGCCTGACACGCTGGCATGCTCCTGACATGCTCTGCCGTTGAGCCGTGATGTAACACACAACAGCTTAGTCGGCAGAGACGGCGTCTTCAATGCGGATACCTCACCAACCGAAAGATAGCTAGCCAGCGTCTCTTCAATCGGAGACATCAACGCATATCCATATTCCTGCATTCCCTCCACATTAGCATAGTTTGCTTGTGAAAAGTGTATGCAAGCAGAATATGGCTTTCCCCAGGCTCTCTGCACCTCAGTGTGAAGATCTGGCAGAAAGGGAAGACTCGTGTGAGCTGGGCGTTAATGTCCCGACAAAAAGCGTTCATCGAGGCGACCACGAGGGGGCTTGCGCTTCTCGCGCCTCTACGGCAGATCTAATCTTTCCGTAGCGTGAGACATAACATCCAACAGCTCGTCATATGCAGGGCAGGCGGGCTGTGAGTGCTCAGAAACAGTGTCTACCTCAACAGCCTCTTCCTGCTCATCTTGGCTTGAGGCGAGGAGCGCGCTCGCTGCTGGATCGGATGATGTGAGAGACAGCACGTCACCATCCCGCAGCATTAGACTCATGCTTCAGACACCGGTCATGCCGAAGATATTCCCCAAAAGTGCCCTCTAGGGGACGCAGCGTGGAGTTCCCATTAGAAAGGGAACAAGCAAGCCCAGCCCACGAGCAAAACATAACTTAACAGTAACGTAATGCATTAGTTACTTTTTTGGAAAGTAATGCATTACGTTACTGTTACGTTATTTTTTGCTCGTGGACTGGGCTTTCTTGTCACAAGATCACTTAACAAGATAGTTGTATAGTAGAAGCTATAATCATTTAAACAGATTAATTTATAGGACTGGTGGCTGACATAAAAATGTATGTTATCTCTTAAAATTTGTATTTTTATGCACACTTAGTCGATAAAACACTTGTGATTGGTCTAGCCTGGACAGTGTTGAGAAAAGTAACAGGTACCACATGTTAACGCTGGTGACTATTTATAGCCTGCTAGTTCAGTCCGGTTAGTTGGAACATAACGGAGAGCATCAATATCTGGTGAGTATTTTGAGTTTGTTTCAAGTTAGTCAGGTTAATAAAACCATCACATCATCAACATCCAAAGAGCAACAGGACATGTGTCTAACTGATATATAAAACTAAAGATTTATCTGAAAATATTAATGGGATCTCATGATTATGCAAACATTTTATTTACATTTTTAATTATTACAATATAACAAAGAATGTCCAGCATTTGTATTTAAAAGCAATCATCATTTGGAATTAAACAAGAAATTTATGTATATGTGCAACAAAAATGCAATATTTACATAGCAATAACCTGAATTATGTTGAAAAAGACAGTCTGGAAAATTCTTGATCTCATCATGATTGCAATATGGATATACTTTAAGCAGTTTTTGTTTTCATTTCACCAGTTTTATGAGGAAAAACAGTTAATACAGTTGTCTTAGTTGTGTGAGATGATCAACAACTCACACCGCAGTGTAACTAGTGCACGATTCAGTGTGAAAATGACTGATTATTAACCCTTTAACTGTCACTCCCATTTCTGAACATAGACGTGAACATGAACTATCCAAATTTAAATTGTTATAATTCTTGAACTAAAACATTTTGAAACATGATTTTGATGTACCACTTCCATGGTAAGGCCAATGTCTGATTATAAAATGATTTTCACAGGATGAATTTTGAGATTTTAAGTTTTCAATTGATATATAATGTATGATGATTTCTAAATTGTTATAGGAAAAAAGGCAACAAAGAAAGACTTTTTTTGTGACAAAGGTCAGAACTCCTGCTATGATGTAGATTTTTGAGGTGCACTCTTGTCATAAATTAATCTATTACTGTTCCTACATAATTTGTAACAAAAAACAGTGGTAAAATATGTATTTAGGAGTCTTAGACTTTTCCAACGATATATAGTTTGTCATGATTAGATTAGGATTTATTTGTAATAGTGAAGTAAACTTAGGCGTCCCTCTGAGGGGACGGGTGACAGTTAAAATTAAAATGTTTATGTGATTGATTGATTAGTATTAAGGCCTGTTCTCACCAAAGACGATAACGATAAAGATATAGTAAAAAAAAAATCCAAACCACAGCCATAACGATAAAGGCACAGTGAAACAATATCGTTGGAATCACTTTCAGAATGATGTTTTCCAGCTGATGAATGATAGACACATTGATACCCAATCAGAATCCATCCTTCTATAACGAGCCAAAGAACTCAACCTCCTAAGACCCTGTATCCTCATATGAGGACATTATGTTTTCATGAATTTCTCTGCCACAGTTTTAAGTCTGGATGTCCTGTACAGGGCTTTTCAGAGATACTAAATGATTGGATGTTTCACCATGAACACTCCCTCTCCTTGGTCTTCAAAAATCTGATATTAATTTAGAGACACTCTTATGGAAAATATGATCATATTTTGTAATTATCATTTAAATCTGACTATTTTTTAAACTGTGTGTCATAAATCAACATCTTAGGGAAATGTTATGGGGTTTCAAATCAAAATATGACTTTGTATCAAAGTATGACGTTGATTTCATACATGTCCTCATATGAGGACACCAGGACTAAAAGCATGTTTATTACACATTTTGACACAACAAATGAATAGGGAAATAAATTATATTTCAATATTCCAATGGAATATTATATATTATTATGAAAAGTAAATTATTACTCCCATTATTACACTTCTTTTTTCATTACTTTGCCCCAAAAACACATTACTATGCAAATTTGAGTTAGTTTATAGATACATTGTATATAATGAGAAAACCCGTTTATGGCCATTTTACACACATTTTGCATAAAGAAAAATGCTACATCAAATCATTCTGTTATAACATAGTTGAGAATCATCTTTATACAAAGTTTGGTAAAAAAAAAAAAGAGAAAAAAAAAAAAGAGTTCCTGAAAACTAAAAATGTAATGGTGATTTAAAAAAAATCAATTGTTTTTGCCTATGCATGTTCATTCCTGTCTTTTTATTTAAAAACAAAATTGAGTCCCGATATAGCACTCAATTAAGTTATGCACATAGCATAACTTATCAATGAAATATCTTTATTTATTTTTTTTAATGCTCTAGTCTAAACCATGTAATGACATGAAAAAAAGAAAAAAATCCATTTTTTTTTTCCCCGGGTCTCGTGCGCTGAGAATAAACAGACGATATAGTTTACTGGTGTGGACACTAATATCATTATCTTTACAGTTATCATTCTTGGTGTGAACTGTTTTTTTTCTTGTGAATGCAGTAACTCTTGTCATCTATATAGTCCAGATTGATATTTAATTTTTCTACATTCAAAAATTAAACAATTCTGATTCTGGTTTTGATAGGGGTATTTCCAGTTTGTCATAATTTTATAGTTGTCTTTCACTCCACTGCATGTTCATAATGGCCACAAACCACCCCTACATCCTCGTCATGAGAGCAGTTGTTTTTGCCCAGTTTGGCGTGTTTGCACTGCAGTAGAGTTTGTTCGGTCCCGTCGCACTCCACGTCGTCCAGCAGGATTCTGATGCGGACGCCTCCCGCGCCGAGCTCGGCTCTCTTCGCCACCCGCAGAGCCACGGGAAACCCCATCTGCCTGCAGACCACCGCCGCAGCCTGTATGTTAAACATGTCGTCGCAGACCGTGCCCCATTCGCCCCGCACGAAGATCTCCACTCGGCCACGGTCCTTCAGTCCGTCTGCGCTGACCAGCCTCGCCGTCCCGGCTCGACGTCGACCCCTCCGGTCCCCTTTCCTCCTGGGCTTGCCTCGGCCTCGTTTGCCCGGTCTGCCGGTGTTTGCAGTGGTTTTGGGTGGCGTCGTCCAGTATGTGGGTCTGGGGGTGGTCAGGGACGGAGGTCTGGGCCGTGGGGTCGTGTGGAGAGCGCGAGGCTGTGGTGTAGACGGCCGGACGGTGGTCGCTGGAGGAACTCGGCGGCTTGTCGTTTGTGGTACTCGTGGCCGTGGGGTTGTGCTGGGTTTGGTGGGTTTTGGTTTGGGAATGGCAGTTGTTGAGGGTTTTTTGTTAATTACATATTCTGTGAAGCAAAAAGATAGTGTCAAAAACAACAGTGACTCAAGACTAAGGCTGCACGATTTAGGGGAAAATTTTAATTCTGACTGAAATAGTGAATACGAGTCAAAATGCGATTAAAAAACAGTTGCAGGTTTGCTGTGCTTGTTTGTAGGGCTGCACAATTTGGCCCAAATGTTGTGATTCTGTATCAGTATGGTTATAAAATAATAATAATAATAATTATTATTATTATTATTATTCGATGTAATAATTAAATAATAATTAATGTTATACAGCATTTAATTTTTTTATAATAATAATAATAGTAATAATAATAATAATAAAATATAATAATATAAAAATGACTAAAAAAACAACATAAGAAATATTACTATTGTAATATATCATTGAAAAAAAGAGTATTTAAGAAAAATAATATCCACCTTATTCTTCATGTAAAAATGGGCGCAGCCATTTGTAAATTTTATGTGTCTGGCTTCCGGTCTCATTTGCTTCCAGCTATTTTTAGCTGTACAAAACCACTCGTTTGGCTGCTTGATACTGCAAATTGGTGTGTTTTACCATATTATTTTAGTGTATTATCTTAATTATGAACACACTGGTTTGTAACGTAAACAGATTTACTGTTTACAGCACATTGTTATTCATCTTGTATTTTCCCTATATAGTGGCTAATAAACCGAAAGTCTCGCCCATTGGTTTACTTCCGCATTTAGGAATAAGGTGGATAATAATGAAAATTTAATTGTATATACAACAGCAAAAATATAACACTAATATTTATGGCTGTCTTAGTTTCTTCCTTTTCAAACATTAAATATTTTAATTTTAAACCATCAAAATTATATTTTGGCCGAAAAATTCAGGGAACCCTTAAAGGTGGGGTAAGTGATTTCTGGAAGCCAATGTTGATATTTGAAATCACCAAAACAAACACGCCCCTACCCCAAAAGGCTCTCTCCCCTATTTTAATAGCTCCACCCCACACATACGTAGCCTACGCAACCCAGGCAACGATTAGTTCTGTGAAACAAAGCAAAACCAATGTTACACCGTGTCTACACCGGACATGAGCATCACGAAAATATACTATAGAACTCATTATAATCAGTGATGCTGTCTACACTGGATGCTGCACGGCGCGACAAATCTCCGACAGAAAACTGTTGCCGCGTTCTATTTATGAAGTGCTGACACAAATTTCAAACCAAAGCAACATCGGCGTCCGATCGCAGGCCTTCCGCTCCTTGAGTGCTCTCAAGCGCTGGAAAGCTGATCCGATATTTACACAGGTCCTACTTCTTGCCTTATCGTTCAGCAGACTTTTTCCTCTTTTGTTTTTATCCGCCATCTCTATCTTTCTGTCGCTTGGCTTGGCTGTTCACTGAACGCTCTCTCCTCCATATCATGAGTAGACACGCCCCTTACTGCTGATTGGCTACAAGTTTGTTTTGGTGCTCGGCCCGACTTAGTTTTCTAAAGCGTTTTTGAAAAATTACATACCCCACCTTTAAGGCTTCTCATTGGTTGATAAGCGCTTCTCATTACACATTTGTGAATATGTTTGGCAAGCTGCGTTCCCAAATGCACGTTAAAGAGACTTAAACTCAGATCAGATGCAGGGATGGAGATCATGTGACTCAGCATTTACTGTGAACTGAGATGCTGAAAACACCGGATCATGAGTTGCTCATGTGTATAAATGAACACTGTGCCACGCTTCTCCCTGAAACATGGACCGCATATTTATTTATTTAAATCATAGCCTTTGCAATTTGATAATCGCACTAAGTGATATCACAGTGTTTTTTTTTATTAGTCGTACAGCCCTACTCAAGACTCACTCCTCTAGTGGGCTAAAGGTATATTTACTTGCCCTCTTACCTTCTTTAGGACTGAAATGAATCAGTTTGCCCTTTATGTTGACTGGCATGGGCTTGAAGCTGCATTTTCCTGGAGGAGCCCTCCTAAATAGTGAAAAAAAGTCCAACTGTTGATCTAAAGTTCAAAACCATGCCTTACACCCTCCAGTACATAACAGGGTAAACATCACTATTACTATTGTTCATGTGAGTGAATAAATGACAGGATTGTTATTTTTTGTAAACTATTCCTTAAATATTGCTTCAGAAAAGCAATCTCACTTTATTTTGGAAATTGTGAGAGGTATTTTGGTATACCACTCAAGGATTCAAAAGTTTGCAGTCAGTAAGATTTTAAATATAGAATACAGTAAACACAGTAAAAATGTGAAATGTTTTTACAAATGAAAATATCTGTTTTCCACATGAATATTTTTTAAAATGTAATTTATTCCTGTGATCAAAGCTGAATTTTCAACATCATTAATCCAGTCTTCAGTGTCACATGATGCTTCAGAAATCAGTCTAATATGCTGATTTGCTGCTCAAGAAACATTTAGAAAACAGTTGTGTTGCTTCATATTTTTGTCAAAACTGTGATACATTTTATTTTTCAGGATTCACAGATCAATAGAAAGTTCAAAGGAACAGCATTTATTTGAAATAGAAATCGTTTCAACATTACAAATGTCTTTACTGTCACTTTTGATCAATTGAATGCATCCTTGCTGAATTCATTCATTATATTAATTCCTAATACTATAATGCTGTATGTGTACCTGGAGGGATCCACTATCTTATACACGACTCCTGCTCTGGCTGTGGCGCTGGCCGCTCCGGTCGCAAGGAAGTAAAGCTCACCTGAAACACAGACGACAGAGATGAGTGTGTTTCACTGAAGAACAACATAAAGACCTTTACATGAAGCAGTCAAACACAGAGCTGCTCTCATGTTACCTGCCTCATCTTCACCAAATGATATGATATACTTGTAGTAGCTGTTTATTAGTTTGGGGAAACTGCATGTTTTGACAGCGCCCATACAAATCTCCTTATAGCTCCACTTTCCAGTCTCAGGGTTCTCCTTTAGGGACATCAGTCGCCTAGGATGCATAGAATGGGAAGAGTGTGATTTAATTCAGTAAATCTATGAATATGGAAATAATGCAGGCATTACCGGAAAGTAAACATGCAGTAGTTTTGTTGATGCACTCAAAAAAATGGTGTAGAAACATTTTTATCTTAGAAATTGCTAGTAAATTTCACAATTAATAACAAAGAGACTACAAGTAACACATTGATTTTTTTTATTTTGTTTTAGTACAACGTGTGAAATAGTGTTTTCTTACAATAATGGAACAATAATCTTTTTTTTATTTTATATCTTTTTTTATTACTGTGCATTCTTGTTTATAATTTATTATACTGTACTATAGACGTTTTTCCTGAACGCGGGCAGAAGTCACGCCTGACTCTTAACCGGAAGGATGCTTTGTATTTCCGGTCTCCAGTGTTTTTAGTCAAATTAGCGCATATTCTGGGCTGATAATCTAATGTTAAATTTAACCTATTAATTTGTTTTTTAATATGTTTTTAAAAGCACATGGCTCCATAGTGCCATCACTTTACTGTGTCCCAATAACGGTCATTTATCAGTGCCTCACTCCTTAAAGTTTAGATGTGTAGATGTGTGTAGATGACACGGAGCTGCCGATGTTAGCTATATTAAAAGCAGATGGGCACTATTTGAATGGGTTTTTATGGAGCATCGAATCGGAAGTTAGAATTTGTAATGGCAGCACTCATGGTTTACTCTGGAAAAAGGTCTATAATTCAAGAAGCAAGGTCCATAAAGTAGAGAATACATGCATACCCACTCATAAAATCCCCAAAGATGTAGAGGCCATTAAGATTGGGCATCTGGCAGCCTCTGTAGATGTAGCCGCCAGTAACAGACTTGCCGAGTTTATGTGGGTAAGCAAAAATTGGAAGGATATCATCTTGGGGAAAAGTGAAAACAAAAAAAGTTTAGATGTTTACTCTCATATATTATTCATTATAATTTTAAATGGGAATAAAATGACAGGCTGTGATAGACATTGTTTATATATATATACGTATAGTATAAGAAAATGTGCTCTTCCTCCGGCCAACCAAAATGTAGATGAGTTTGTTTCTTCATCAGATTTGGTGAAATGTAGCATTTAATCACTTTCTCAGCAATGGATGCTCTGCAGTGAATGGGTGCCGTCAGAATGAGAGTCCAAACAGTTGATAAAAACATCACAATAATCCACAAGTAATCCACATGACTAAAATATGAGTCCATAATCCATAAAAACACTTCCTACAGTCAAAAAGTAATCTGATCTGAAATCTGTACAGATCAAGCAGCGTTTACAAGACAAAACAGCTCTAAACAAATATGTGGCTGGATTTTGATGTGAGAGACAACAGGAGATGGACTTTTTCACTGGAGGAAGCGTTATTATGGATTATAAAGTCAATTATTTTGTGGATTGCTTGTGGATTATTGTGATTTTTTCCCACCCATTCACTGCAGACGATCCATTGGTGAGCAAGTGATGCAATGCTACATTTTTCCAAATTTGATGAAGAAATAAACTCATCCTCATCTTGGACAGCCTGAGGGCGAGTATATTTTCAGCAAATTCTCACTATTTCTTTGAATTAGACAATATGAAGAAAATGGTAGTTAATTTAGCTTTTAATACTTTGTGAATCTAGCCTATGCTAAACATAAATAGCCACATTTGAAAGGCTTGCTCACTGAGTGATGAGTTGGTGCAGAGTTTCTTGTCATAACAAGAGAAGCCTTCCTTTGCCCTCCATCCATAGTTCCCTCCTTTTTCGATGAGATCCACTTCCTCATATTTATTCTGCCCGACGTCCCCACAGAGCATTCTGCCTCGGCCCTGAGCGCTGACCGGATCGCCCCTGTCGATGGAGCACCTCCACATGTTCCTCACACCATAGGCGTAGATCTCTGGCCTTGCATCCATCTCTCCCACAAAAGGATTGTCAGATGGGATACTGTAGGGGGCGCCATAGTCATTGTTGTCTACATCGATTCGCAGGACCTTGCCTAGAAGAGCGGACCTGTAAAACACCAGTGTTTGTTTTTACACTAAGATGTGGTTTTCTTTATAAATAAATGATTTGTGCTGCATGCACAGGCGTTTATGTTCTATAAAAAGGGTTTGTGTAACATTAAAATAATAATGTGTCCTTAGGATTGCATTCAGAAGACTACAGTTTTAACCTGCTCTATAAACATGTGCACCATCTGCTGTTGCTTTCTCTCACTCAACCGCATCCTCTCTAACCTCACGTAGCCCACAATGCCCTGTGTCAATATTGACCCTGGCATGGGTCAGAACCGTCTGTGAAGGGCCTCTTCACTCATCTTCCCTCCTGTGAAAAGAGCTGAGCGACTCCTGGCTTAGAGCTGTCCTTCATTCACTGTATCTTATTATTTTCTGCTTTGTTCTTTTTATCTGTTGTTTCTGGCTGATTTACAAGCTTAAAAGATCTTCTAGCACCACAGTGTTACATTTATGGATTAAAATGTTGAGACAAACCAACTTCAAACCAAGGTTAATATAGTTTTTAGGCATAATAAAATATTTAACCAAAACAGCGATATGGCTTTGTGCATTTATCAAAACGCAAAGACAATTTAATGCACTTCAGTGTTTGTTTATTTATGTAATTTTTATCAGAAAGAAAATGCAGTTTGATTTTTTTGTGGGAAAAAATTAAGTTGTATCCAAAATGATTTTATTTCAGCTACAGGGCAACATTTTTCATTTGCTTTAATTTTATGCACTAAAATAACTACACCTATATAGACATATTATTCAAATTATTCAATTGACAAAATATGTTTACTAAAATTGAAATGGAAAAATATGACAATTAAAACCTTCAAAATATTAATAAATACTACAATAGTATATCAGTGAAATAAATAAATAAATAAATAAATGAATGAATGAACACATACGTACGTACATGGCATACTTGGCTATGGAAGACAATTTTCACTAACTAACTAACTAAATAAAGAAATAAATAGACATTATTTAAACCTTATATATGAAAACAATGAAATGTTTCACCTATAAAATGTATGCAACATTTTTCAAAGGTAAAGTGTTAATTTCATATGATTAGTATACTGATCATATGCATTGTGATTATAAATTCAATGCAGGCTTTGCAAATAGGCTGTTATTGGAGAATAAAATTGAAATTGGTAAGGATGGTTAGCATACTCTAGTTAACCTCAGCTTATACCTACACTGTTCTGTGAGCTAAAAGCATTGCAAGTAACCATATTGACAGACATTCAACGCAACTAGAACTGAGTGCCCAGAGTGTAATGAAAAGTTCCTGTGAATATACTGTGTGTTGCACAGAAGACCATCAGTAGCTACCTAACAGTGTGATGAGACTGAACCTCCACATTCAACATGTAGTGTCAATATAGTGTGCTTCTCTGCCCGTCATCGGCAGCAGGACTTCACGACCGCTGCAGCTCTGACAGCTCTCTCTATTAGGATGAAAGGCTCGCTGTGAGTGTATATTCACCAGGCTCTGCCAGCTCTGCTTCTGTCACGTGGGGAAAGCAGGGCAGCAGAGCCAAGGCTAATATTGTGAGGCTGTGTCTCTGTCTGGCTAAATGTGCATTACTCAACCGGGGCAAATCAACGCCAAAATCTGAACCTGAATAATGCAATGACAAAAACATCATTATTAAAATGCCAATAAAGTGATCCAGCCACGTCTTTTGAAACCATACCATATTTTTTTTTTTCAGATGGTGATTTTCTCATCCTACTTGAAGCTTGACTGCATCAGTATGGGAAAAAAGCAGCTAATTTATTCAACAAAATACATTTTATTCTGTTCCACTGAAGAAATAAAAACATAAGGAATTGGAATGACATGAGGATGAGTAAAAAAAAAAATTGTATTGCATTATCTCCTTAAGACTTGAATTGTCTTCATCTTTTTAAAATTGTAGAATACAACAAGAAGAGGTTTTTTTGCCATTTACAGTCAAAATAGTAGGGCTGTGTATTGGCAAGAATCTGGCGATACGATACGTATCACGATACAGGGGTTGCGATACGATATATTGCGATACATTGCAATACTGTAAGCAAGGCGATATATTGGGATATTTCTTATTTTAGGAATAGGATATATTTTTAGGAAAGCTGTCATTAAGAGCACACCACTATATGCAAACCTTAGCAATAAATAAAAATTGTTTAACCAGAACACACTGGGATCTGCATTTACAATAATCAGTCCCTGTAACATTCAACATTATTGAACCACTTTTTGTGCAGTACGAGTCAAGGGGGAAAAATTTAAGTGCTTGCAGGATTCTTTACTTAAATGTATGTATAAAATGTATTTTATAAAAAAGACCATATGTATTTTTAGACCCTGCTTTAAAGGTTCACAGTTTAGGTTTACAATTGTAATATACAATGTCATAACATTTTGATCTGAGCAAAAAATTACATCTGCTTAGTATTAATGAAAAATAAAGGGCTTGCTGGATTCCTAATGAAAACAAAACAAATGTAAACAATAAAATAAATACAGATGTTGAACATTCTCAGAACCTTTCAACTTGGATTTCACAGGTTTTTCAGTTTATATTTATGTTCTGCGTGGAATCACAGAGACCGTGACACGAGCACCGCCCCAACTACACAAAACGCCCCCGACACGACAGAAAGCTGCAGCCGCGCAGCCGCACAGCGACCCAGCCGCCCACGGCGCGAAGGCTTTTCACACGGGGCACGGCAAGCGGCGGGACCGAGAGACCGCGACACGAGCACCGCCCCAACTTCACAAAACGCCTCCAACACGAGAGAAATCTGCAGCCGCGCCCACCCCACGCGAAGGATTTTCACACGGGGCACGGCAAGCGCCGGGGCGGACATTACCACAAAAGCCCAAATGACGCCACACTTCAGCTTTGTACACCGAAACGAGAGCTGGAACAATTCTTTCATCCTCCATTACTGGCAGCGAACTATATTAACGCGAACATTAGTGGTGTGCTCTAATGCTAGTATTTCCTGTCACTGTTTAAGTTCAGAGATGAAGACTGCTCTCTAGCGGTCGGGATATGAACTCAAAACGAAACAACTGCCATGAATCCTGTATGATTTTTTTTTTTTAAAATATCGATATTCCGTTTTTGAGAATCGATACAGTATCGCCAAACAAAATATCGCGATACTCACGTGTATCGATATTTTCTTACACCCCTACAAAATAGTGCATTCTGTAAAAGACAAGTGTGTCAAATAAAGATAAATAAAGATGCCTTACTTGTTTTGAGAATTCCCAAACTTTCCAAAAGGATCTCCCGCTTTGCCACCGTCTCCTATGAATATGTACAGATATCCATCCAACCCAAACAGTAGTTGACCTCCATTGTGGTTTGATGCTGGCTCATCAACTTCTAGAAGAGTCCTGTGAACCAAAATAAGCATCAATGGTTTAACAATTTCACAAACTGATAAAAAAGGGTGAAAATCACACATCTAAGAGAAAGTCGTTTATTTCAGAATCTGATCATTTTGAGCTGCTGATTAATCAAATAATGTATGCTTTCCTGCAGCTTTGGACACAAGCATCTGCCAAACATGTCAATAAAGCTACACTACATGATTCTGGGCTCTCTTTTGACACCTGTATATTAAATATAAAATTGCAAGAGGAGGTTTTTTTTTTCTGCACTTCAACCTTATGAAATTCTTGGTTTGTGGTTCCTCTTTCTTGACTGTGATTGTCACCACATCAGAGCAGATCTGAACAACTACACCAATATCACTACAAGATATACAGTATAGCCTATACAAATACAAGTTTTTATTTTAATCAAGAATCTGCCGCATCATTTCTGGAACACACATGGATGAATGATGGAAGAATATTTGAGGTGAAGGAGGATTATTATTATGAGTTTTCTTTTCTTTTTTACGGATTTATTTGTTCCTAATAAAAAACAAATAAATCAGTGTTCCTTGGTGTAATTTTAAGCTTAAATGACAGCATTTGATGCATAATGCCAGTTACAGATTTTTTTTTTAATCAGAATTATCAGTTAGAGTATGGAACTCATTTTTAAACCTTTAAAAACAGCACCTTTAAAAAAAAACTTTTTTTGTTTTTTTTCTCAAAATATTTATTATACTTAATATATAATATATGATTATACTTGCACATTACTATAAATATAATGTAATTATTTATAAAATAAGTACTCTAAATTATTGTATTTCAATAAAATTAATGTACTATATTTTAGTTTGTTAAAGTTTTTTATTTAATATTTTGTAATTTTATGTAATTTTATGACACCAAATAATATTTATGAAAGGGCCAATTTAACCTTTTTGAAACATGCAAGATTTATTTCCATGTTTTTTACTTTTTTTAGGGGATTTTATGATTCTAAATTATATTTATTGAAGGACTATTTAACAAAAAAAAACGTTTTGGTAAAAATGACCAAATACAGGGTTAAAACATTACAGGTATAACATTTTAATCAAAACAAGTATGTGGAAAAGAATTTAATGACATACACCTATATATATATACACACACACACACACATATATATGTTTTTATTTGGGTCTGTGCAGCTGTTTTTTTATCATGAAATATGCGGGTTTGAGTTGAGTGTGAACATAATGTGAATATAATGTGAATATCTGATATCTGTCCCTCACCTTTCTGAGGAGTGATCCAGCATATTCATATCCGAATCAGACACGAGAAACTCACTGATGCGAATCTTCTCCTGCTTCTTCACAGACACCGAGTAGTAAACGTAGGCCTTTTTCACCTTTGTGAACCGAGGGTGCAGGGCGATGCAGAGGAAGCCTCGCTCATCTCCGGCCCAAGGTGAGGTCAGGACCGCCCTGGTCAGGTTCAGGAAGGGCCTGTCGATCCGAGAACCGTTGGCCAAGTAAGTCCACACGTAACCCAGCTGCTCCGCCACGAAGAAGCGGTGCGTGCCATCATTGGCGTGTACCATCGCCACCGGATTGCGAAGCCCATTCGCCGCTTCTTCCAGGCACAACTGAATGCAGCCCTGCGGATCTGCCTTCACGTCTCCCAGGTTGGTGTTGAGCTCGGCGTTGGAGAGGACGTTTGGGTAACAGTACTCAGGATCTTTCAGCTCAAGATATTTGCAGAACTTGCTCCGGTTTTCTTCTATAGCATATGTTTCGTTGTTATTGATCAGAAGGCTGAGAGTGTAACGGCAGTGGAGCCAGAAATCCTCGCAGTAGTTTCCGCAGAGGCCGGGAAGCTCCCGCATCGGGGTGTTTGCGTCTTCTGCATCGTACAGATGCGCTGCGTAAGGAGAGCATTCCTGAAACAAACAAATCAAAGCATGGACATTTATTCAACAGTGCTATATGAAGTCTAAAGCCTTTCTAACAGTTTCCCAGACAGATCAAGATTGCTTCAAGACACTGAGTCTAAGACTCAGCTTTAAGTTGACCACATTAAAAGTGTGTCATATTAGTGAAAGTTTGGCTAAAACTCCATTACCTATTGTCATTAGTGTAGTGATATACTGTATTATACCATGATCTGCTGGCAGGTATGCAGTAAAACCGTTTAATGCACAGGTAGTTCCAAGTCAGTTTAATCACCGTTCTATATTAATGCGCTGCTTTAATTGATGCACATAAACCAACACACATCACTCACTCTCACACACACACACACACAGAGAGAGAGAGAGAGAGGTGATCGCAGATTGCACTGCGTGCACACACACACATCACACACACACACAAACCCACACACACATGTTCGTTTTTGTGAAAAGTGGGGACATCCCATAGGCGTAATGGTTTTTATACTGTACAAACTGTATGTGCTATTGCCCTACACCTACCCTACACCTAAACTTAGCCCTCATAGGAGACTGTGCATTTCTACTTTCCCCAAAAAAACCTCACCCTGTATGATTTATAAGCGTTTTGAAAAGTGGGGACATGGGTAAATGTCCTGAAAAGTCACCTTCACCTTGTAATACCTGTGTCATACCTGTATCATTATACACATTTATGTCCTGATTTGTCACAAAAACACGCGCACACACACACACACACGCACACACACACACACACACACACACACACACACACACACACACACACACACACACACAGAGAGAGAGAGAGAGGTGATCGCAGTTTGCACTGCGTGCACACACACACACAAACCCACACACACACACACACACACAGAGAGAGAGAGAGAGGTGATCGCAGATTGCACTGCGTGCACACACACACACAAACCCACACACATCACTCACTCACACACACACACACACACACACACACACACACACACACAGAGAGAGAGAGAGGTGATCGCAGATTGCACTGCGCGCACACACACACAAACATAAACTTGTCAGCGCTTCCCCGTGACTTTTATCAATAAAATAGCCTAGATACTAGATTCCTCAGCAAGGATGGTAAAATAGCTGTTTTTGAAGTAACACAGCTTCATTGTGTGTATAGAGACACGCAGAAAAAGGTAACGCCCACACAACTCTCATCTCTCTCTCTCTCTCTCTCTCTCTCTCTCTCTCTCTCTCTCTCAATCGATCAATAATTAATTCAAACACTATAATTCATTCAAATAAATGTGATCTTACTGCACTATTTCATCTCTTGAGTCTGATTTGAAGCGGGCAGAATGCTAGAGCTAATGAACCGTATCTGACGAAAATAACCATCATTTTTACCCTTCCGGTTAAATATTGTGAATGAATGAATGAATGATGCATTTATATAGCGCTTTATTGTGTATTGTTGTACACCCAAAGCGCTTTACAATCATGTGGGGGGTCTCTCCTCAACCACCACCAGTGTGCAGCATCCACTTGGATGATACGACGGCAGCCGCAGGACAACAGCACCAGTGCGCTCACCACACACCAGCTACAGGTGGAGAGAGAGAGAGATAGAGCCAATCAAGTGGATGGGGATTATTGGGAGGCCATGATTGACAAGGGCCAGTGGAGGGAATTTGGCCAGGACACCGGGGTTACACCCCTACTCTTTATGATGAGTGTCATGGGATTTTTAATGACCACAGAGAGTCAAGACCTCGGTTTAACGTCTCATCCGAAAGACGGTGCTCTTTTTTGACAGTATAGTGTCCCCGTCACTATACTGGGGCGTTAGGACCCACACAGACCACAGGGTGAGCACCCCCTGCTGGCCTCACTAACACCTCTTCCAACAGCAACCTAGTTTTCCCAGGAGGTCTCCCATCCAGGTACTGACCAGGCCCTGCTTAGCTTCAGTGGGCAACCAGTCTTGGGCTGCAGGGTGATATGGCTGTGGCAACAGTGCTGCAAACATCATTAACAGCTTTAACTTGTAAATGCTGGCAAATGACAAAGGTATAAGTGGGATAATGCATGGCGTCGGGTGGTTCTTGGCCTCCACGTCGTGCATTAAAATCGTTTAAAGCACAGCTAGTCATGCATTATCCCTTACTTAAGCACGGTGAACGTGGCAAATCTGCATAAGCAATTTGAACCCATTGGAAAATCTGTGTGGGGAAATCTTTCGCCTTCACGCAAAATTCACGATTGCATGGATTCCTATTGAACTGAGGCATTTCGTCTGCGAAAATTCGCCAAACAATAGTAAATATGTCTACACTGTTTAGGGATAATTCACCCAAAAATAAAACTCCTGTCATCATTCACTCTCTCTCAGGTTGTTCCAAACCTGTATGAGTTTCTTCTGAACACAGAAACTGTTGCTGGTAGCCACTGAAAAAAAAACAAAAAAACTATTAAAGTCAATGGGGACGGAAACTGTTTGGTTATCAACTCTTCAAAATATCTTATATATAGAAGAATAGAAGAAAGAAATTCATACAGGTTTGGAACAACTTGAAACTGAGAAAATGATGACAAAATGTACATTTTTGGGTGAACTATCCCTTTGAGGACGATAACTAACTGTAAAGTGTTAAGCATGAGTATGAGACTTTATGACAGTTAGTTATATAAAGAAAGGAAAAATCTTTGAAAAATTTAGTTTAAAACGCATGTGCCAAGGTCTTCGAAATGCACTTATATTTTATTTTTTTGATTGCAATGTTAAATGTTCAATTGTCAATAAAAAAAAAAAAAACTTTTATGCAACATGCCATTTTTTTCTTACACACTGAACACAGTACAAGTGTACATATCTTATTACTTTCAAAAATAATTTTAAAATACATTTTCAAATGATCTGATATGACAGCATTTACTGTTTTATGTTTTTGTTCCACATTTTTGTGCATGATAGGTTTTGTTAAGTCATAGAAAGAAATATTATGCCAGGTTTACAAGGTTTTCAATATATATATATATATATATATATGTGGATTCTTCTGAATGTTGATTTTTATTTTTATTTTTCGATGCGATTAGAAGAACCATTTTGGGTTCTCAGAGAACCTTTGAGTAAACA
The DNA here is from genome assembly GCA_023376895.1 of Aspiorhynchus laticeps. NCBI lineage: Eukaryota > Metazoa > Chordata > Actinopteri > Cypriniformes > Cyprinidae > Aspiorhynchus > Aspiorhynchus laticeps. The sequence continues at coordinate 31,754 of JALXFT010004430.1, read as the reverse complement.
GTTCTTTAAAAGAACCATTTTGCTTAGTGTGAAGAACATTTTAATACTCCAAAACAAAAATGTTTTCGCACTATAAAGATTCTCTGTCATAGAACCATATATGCAAATAAAGAACCTTCATTTTTAATGTGTGTATGAGTTGCATTTTTAATGTACTGCATTTTTTAATAAATGTATAGATCCATAAAAAAGTGTCATGTCATTGACTCATGAACAATGACTTGCTCCTATCATCAATAAACTTTCAGTCAATCTCAAATAACAAATTAATCTGAAACGTATTTGCTGTGTAAGGCTTTCTGCATCTCTCCTCCTCATAGTCTGGCAAACGTGGCATTCTGCACGTCTTCTCTACAGCCGGGATCCCAGGATTCAATCCAGCAGCTGGTGATGATCGTTTGAGCTATAAATACAGTAACCAAGCCCTCATTATGCCTTAACCACAACACCACACCCATCGGAGGACCGAGCCAGCCTTGGCAACGATACTGCCAGCTCGGGACTGGAAGATATCCCAGATTACTATAATGACATTAAACAAATAATGGACCTGAAAGCGGCTTGGATTGATAGGCTAACTTTCTCGTAGCACATCACAGGCACTGGAATGTGGCCAAAAGGTGGATGAATAATGTTTCAAGGCTCTCTAATGATGTTTGATTGCAATTCAAACAAAATATAGACCTATTGAGGGGGGTTATGTGGTATAAATGAGTCCAGCATTTCCCAAACAACACACAAGGTTATGTAATATCCTGTTAGCATTGAGGAAAAACCTTGCAGAAAGGGCAGAAATTAGTTGGACTGAATGTCTATGTCAAGGAAACTTCAGAATCTACATAATTCCACTGTAGTTTTCAGTATTAATTAAAAAAACTGTAGGTCATAGGTCAAAATATTACCCTCACATGTCTAATAAAATATTTATTTTTCTTATTTTGCTTCATGGATATCATATAAGATGAGTTAAGGAGTTGTATTGAATGTTTAAACCACTGTTTCACATGCAAGAGTATAGTAAACACTTCTAAGCACAATGCCAAGTGTCTACTTGTTTTGCTTTATTTTCTTCAGATGCACTGTATATTTTTGTCCTCCATACCTTCTGTAAGTTCTTGCCCAGTCATTGGGTTCTTCTGTTTTTGTCGCTCATATTATTTTGTGTATATGCTTCTGTAATTATGAGAGTCTGTAGGAGCTCCCAATCTCTGTTGTTATCAAACTCCTCATGGATTTTCTTCAACAGATGGTCCCTGGAGGGTTTCACTCATCAACACATTTGCTCCACTCTACTGGGTCTGAAAGCCCATTAGCTTATATATCTGTGCCCGTCACTCATTAGGCAATTATGAGTTTACAGCTTTTCCCTGTTGAAAAAGTCATTATTTTAACCCCTTCAATAGAAAATGCATAATGAAACAAACATTTCTTCCATATCTGGTTTTGGTTCTCAAGAACCACAGAAAAAAAAAACAAGAAAAAAACAAGAGGGCATCCAAAGGTTTGACCTTACCTGAAAATATGATTACTAATTACATATTTAATATTTGGCCAGATTCAGCTATTTATTAATGCAATAACATGAGCAAGAGTGCTCTGCAGCCTCTGAATCACAACCAAGCGGATATTTAGACCATTCTAATAATGATATTGATGTTATACAACTTACATTTTAGAGAAAATATTTCCAATATTTCCATCTTTGGTCTGCCAACTTCTCCAAGCAACACAGTAGTGGCATTACATTCATGAAT